>SAYO01010363.1:413-34879 GCA_004023745.1 Recurvirostra avosetta
TCTCTTCCAGCACCTGGTGCAGAACCCGGCCGCCCATGCCAAGGCAATGCGTGAGCTTGATGAACTGCAAGATCGGCTCACGATACTGCTCTTCTACGGACAGTGAATGAGCTCCTCATGCACAGAGCTGTGTTTGTGTCCCCTAGATACTCCCCAGGGAGCTGCTGCTGCAGAAGTGACCACGCTGGACCCTAATCAGTCAGCAGTGGAAATTGCTGCCACACCTTTCCTCTGCAGCAAAAGCACACTCTGGGGGAGTGGGACCTGATGCAGCTGAAGTCGCCGTTGCAAGGAGCCTTGCAACAGAGACTCCTGTTACCACCTGGACAGCCACCGCCCTCCCTCTTCGAGAGAGTCCATTCCCTCTGGGAGCTTTACCCTGTACATAGATGTCAATAAATCACTTGTTTAACACACAAACGCTGAATCTGTGAGTGTCTGTGCATCAGTTTTGGGGGGAAGGTGGGCATAAGGTGCTGACTGCTCAGCTGCCCCAGAGTCGGGTAGCATTTTGCTGAAGAGCTGATGTGGTGGGCTCTGGTTTCATGATTCACTGGGCTTTGCCTTCCCGGGTGTTGCGGTTTAATCCCAGTAGGCAGTTTGGCATCACACAGCTGGTCCATCACTTGCCCCCAGTGGGATGGTGGAGAGAATCTGAAGGGTAAAAGTAGGAAATCTTGTGGGTTCAGCTAAGAGAGTTTAGTATGTGAAGCAAAAGCTACATGCCTAAGCAAAGCAAAATAATTCATTCACTACTCCCCTGGTCTGCTAACCAGACCTATGTTTTTGGGAAGCATTCTGCGTCCCTGTGGCTTGGGTTACCTCAAAACTTCCTAGTCTTGTACAACCCTCAGGTTATTATCATAGAATCATAGCATATCTCAAGTTGGAAGGGGCCCATAAGTATCATCAAGTCCAATTCCCTCCTCCTCACAGGACTACCTAACAGTAAACCATATGACTAAGAGCGTCATTCAGACACTCCTTGAACTCTGAGAGGTTTGATGCCATGACCACTTCCCTGCGGAGCCTGTTCCAGTGACTGACCACCCTCTTAGTGAAGAACCTTTTCCTAATGTCCAATCTGAACTTCTGCTGACGCAGCTTCATTCCATTCCCTCCTGTCCTATCGCTTGCATTTCTCCCGTCCATAGAGACAGAGGGGTGATTGCAGCCCGAGGGACCATACCTCCTCCAGCAGACATGTCCGTTCTAGGGAAGTGGCAGTACACAGGGCAGCTGCTCCATGGATACGCAGCTGATGGATGTGCCATACAGGCATGGACATGCCTGGAAGGTCAGGCTCATCGCACACCAGTCCTGCCAAGCAGGCTGGAGGGACAGCCAGCCCCATCCCTAGGCACAAGGATATCCCTTGTGCCAGCTGCCTGTGTCCTCTGGATCATCCCTCTTGCCCCAGAGGTTGGCACTGATGGAAGCTGCCAGGGCTTATCAGGCCATTGCTGTTTATTATCAAAGCAGCTGATCTGATCACTTGTCTTCAGAGATGAGAGCAGAACATATTACTCTCTCCCAGGAGCTTTTCTGCTTATCCATATTCCTCTGATCCCATTCCTCCTTTCTGGCTGTGCAGCTCCCTTTTCTACTCAGGGATTATGTCAGTTCCATCCATCTCTGTTCGATGGTAGTCCAAGCAGAAGACTTTAAATAGCCAAAGAAACTCTACTTTCTGAGTAGCCCAGGTGAGCTGGGAAATGCTACCTCCTGCCCAGGCCATGTCACAGATCTGGGCTGTGACTGGGGTCTTTGAAGTGACTCCAGATTTGAGGCTTTATTGCCCTGTCCTGCCCCATGTCCAAATCTCCTTGCACAGGCCCTGAACTGAACAGAGGGTCAGGTTTGTTAAGGTAGTTTTGTAAAGGCTGCTTGCTTACTTCTTTTTCCTGGAAATCTCCCAGGCAGCTGCTGCCATGGCCTTGTCTTGTTTGGCTCACAAGGTCTGATAGGATCACAGCCCGAGATCATACAACTGCAGGCCAAAATGACTGGTGTCATCTGCTCCTCGCTTGTAGGAACGAGCCCCCATGGACCCAATGGTGACAGGTCTGTCAGGTACCTCTTTGGGGTCCTCCTGTCCGAAGCCCCCTCTGTGCAGGAAGGACATTGCTGATACATCTTCTAGGTCCCTGCTTTTAAAAAAGCACGAAATAACTCTGCATTTTTCTCCAGGCTTTGGTAGATATTGTCACGTAAAGCAGCTGCTTAAACCCTGAGGGCTCGGTGCTCTCCATTTGGCTCAGAGTCTCAGGATGTGGAAGCAAGATAAAACCAAAACCTCCTGATGAAACAGCTCTGCTGGACTCAGGGACAGGGGACCCATGACGGGAGTGCAGGACCGCCAGCTCCAGCCCCACCTGGACAGAGTGGTGTCACAGCACAGTGGTGTCATCCCCTTTTGTGACTTGATCTCTCTCTGCCATAACCCACTTTCCTACAGCGGCTGAGGCTTTGGTGCTTTGCCTTTTGCACGTACCAACACAGCTCCTCTGGGTATTAAATCCTACCTCAGGTCCAAGTCTTTAAAAATATGTATCAATATGCACCATTTCTGAAAGTCTATTGGAATTGCAAAAGGCCCTGCTGTTACAGAGATATTTGAGGGGAAAATAATAATAATTATACTAAACCTCAAATGAACCGTTTTAGGGTAATGATTGTTCCTTGGATGGGCACTGCAGGCTGGGGTCCATGTGACAACATCCCCCCGTCCTGCCCCATCCCAGTGTGTGCTGGTGGCCACTGCACTACTCACATTTGGAACCCAAGGAGCCAATTGTGGGGCAAAAATCGCAGAGCGTGGCATAAAAAAGACGGTGCGATGTGGCCCTGTAGATGTATTTTTAGACTTTCTATTTCAGAGTACTCATCTCTAACATAACATCTGTTGGATCATTTTATAGCTGTGATTGTTTACTGGTGACCGGCTGACACTGACACTGCAGGGATTTGATAATAGTATTTTTTCTGTGTATCTGCAGATACATGTTACTGGAAGGCAGTGGGACGGGTAAAAGAGCTGTATTTAAACACCACGGCAAAGGGAATACGTTTTTAAATCGATCATTTTCTTGCTACTTGTAGGATCGTGTAGTCTGTAAAAGACAAAAGAAGCAAGCTCTAGGCTAATGTTTGCTATTCAGAGATTACCTTGAATTTGACCCTTCTGCTCAATTTACTCTGCAGAAGCTGCTGAAATGGTCATGTCCAAATGCCACAAAGTCAATTAATCCGGGCTTTGCAGTTGCAGCTCTGTCCAGGGACTCCATGGTTTCTGCACTGTCAGTTCCTGTGAGAGCCTTATCTGCAGGGCACATCAGACAAAGGAGAGTGAGGGGTTTTTAAATGATAAAACTGTGGTTTATTCCAACAAAAGAGGAGGGAGAGAGGCAAAGAGGACGGGCGGTTTCCATGAGAGGTGAAGCAATCTGGGCAGAATTTCCAGCAAGGCACATTTAGACTCGGCGCGTAATGGAGATTACATTGATTTTCCTCCATTTACTGTAAGGTAACTGCGAGTGAAACTGTAACAGGAAACTTAGAAATGCTCTTCACAGAAGCTATATTTAGGCAGACACACTGACATGATACCACTGAATAAAATAAACATGCAGGAGACAACCAGTCCTGAGAGACTTTGAGCTCCATCCACATGACATGCAGCAAGGGGAGTGCGTTACTCCCAAGCCATCTATGCGACCTTTACTGTAGAAACCTATAGAAAGCCAGCAGGCTGCTGGGCAACAACCTGAATAAAGTGGGGGCATCTCACTTAAAAGCAAGGGTTTTGCCCTCCCCTGCTAAAACAACCCCCTGCTAGCTGGCTGGAGCACAGCTCCTCAGGCTGCCGTTCCCTTTTATATAACAGGATAATTTATGGCTTGTTGTCAACAGAAAGAGCAACAATTTTTTTGCAGTGCAGGCTGGAAGAGATGAGTTTTCTCAGAAGTCGGGGTCATTTCTGGAGTTAAGGGGCAGCTGCTTCTTTAAAGCCTCTGGCATCGTCTCCCACGTGAAATTAAGCCGTGCAGCAGGTCCAGCTGCCCAGTCTCGGTGATGCCACCACAGTGTACACGAGGGCCTGATTTTCCATGGGGCACGCAAAGCTTTATCCAGCTGCCTGTGCCGAATTCCCTATTGCTCCTTTCCCACTAGCAAGGGACACTTTTCCTCAAAATGACAGCTCTCCAGATCCCTGGAAAAGAGAGCAGCTCTGTGCCCTGGGGCTCTGCTGGCTTTTAGGTCCTGCTAGGCTCTTTCCAGAGCAGCCATGGACAAGTGACTTAACTCCCTTGTAAGTGGGAGCGATGATGCTTTCCCTCCTCACAGTCTGCACGTGACACACGCTATGTAAATATTTAGTATTTGAGCCAACTAATGCTTGCCGGAGCGGCACAAGTGAATATCAGATCTGCAAACATTACGTCCAGGAATGCAGCAGAGAACACTGTTTATTTTTATGAGCTAAGTGCACACCTTCTCCCCTTGGCTGCAAAGGCTGCTCTGTGATGGGAGGGGAAAGCGTAAATGTCTGAACACTGTCCCAGATCTCAGCTTATTCAGCCTTGCACAGCATCCATGTTGAAGTTAGCTTTGAAAGCGTTAACGACAAGATGTGAAATGACCTTCCCACTGGGCTGGAAGACCTCAGGGTGCCACCACCATTCCATGATAGCTGGGGAAGACAGTGAGTTTCGGCAGGTAGCAGTGAAACTCTCTGCCCAGGCTCTGAAGAATGGGTGCCAAGGCCAAATACCCTCAGAGGTGAGAAAGCAAAGTCAGAGGATTGTGTGGGGCTGGCAGTGTCTGCAAAGGAGGCACGGGGAGCTATGCCAGCTGGTCTTTGCCATGATCCATGCTTGGGGATCCCTCCTGAGCAGCTGGGGAATAAAGATAATCCACACAGGCAGAGAGTATATTTCAGCCCATGAAGGTGACCCATGTAATCTATTCTTCGTTATCAAGCAAGCCCATTGTTTCCCATCTTCTGGTTTACACCAAGTGCCAAAATGATGGATTCATTTGTGGGAATCAGCCATGTGAAATCAAGCCTTTGTTTTTGCATACCTGGGGTTAAGTCACTTCTCCGTGCATTAAAGCAGGTTTTATCTATCTGCTCACCAGAAAATAAATTCACAGCTCTTGACCCAGATTGATTGCCAGGTTGGGGGGGTTGCATGAGCAATGCCTTGTTCCATTTCATGCATACACTTAACGTTTGGTTACATTAATCACACAAAGCTGATCACTAGGACATTTCTTCTGCCAGGCAGAGGCAAAACCTCCTTACTCCGTGGTTACAGACTGCAGAACACGCTCAGTGCTGAAGCCACAAGCTAAGATAAATATGTTGCGTAGATATTTCAAACATTTGCAATGGCTCAAAATCCAACTGTTTCCAGGACGAGTTTCTGTACGAGCTTCACTTGTTACAGACAAGTGTCTGTAAGGCATCTCCAAGGCTTTTATCCTAAGCATGCTCCATCTTTCAGATGACTACTGCGGTAAATCAGCACAAGACATCTACTGTAAAAAACTGCCGCATGACAATTAGACATGTTTGCCGGTGCCACTCATCTTTGTTATATTTAGCAACATGAACACCAGGTGGACCAGTGAGGGCTGACCCGCTGCAAGGGAAAGCGTGGATGATCTCACTCCCCTGCAGCCCAACGGTGCGGGAGGGGAGGAGGAGGCATCAGCAGAGGCCAAGGCAAACAAAGGATATATGTCATTTTTCAGTTATTTGGCTGTCTTTTTTATGGTTTGGTACAGGTCACAGGGAGGCCACTGGCCAAGGTGAAGAGACATCTCTGCCACCTCTCTGGGGAACATTCCTCTGCAGCATCAGTAGCTTGATCCAAGTGGTACCTGCTCATTAGGAGCCCACATCCACAGGCAGCAGCTGGATATCTTTAAACAGGAGAAAGAGTGTGGTCCAGCAGTTGCACCCACAAGAGATGATGTGATGGGGCACAATGTTGGGTGTGGGAATTGAAGCCCGGAGAAGGGTGAAACGTGCGAGAGGAGTTGCGGACACAACACAAGCCGTCGAGTGCCATCTGCTGCTATCTGGAGATCATGTTAGCTCTGCGAAGGGCACGACACTTAGGGGTCTGCCTAATATGGAAGGAAAAGCAGGAATGAGCTCAGTGGTGCTGCATCTGCTCTCTCAGGCTAAGGACAAGCAAGGAAGGGGTCTGGAAATTGTATAGATCCACCGTCTGGCTGAGCACAGCCCCGATGCAGAGCCCAGGCAGCCGTTCCCCTGCGCTGGGGAGGGAAGTCTTTCCTGGTGATGTTTTTCTTGTCACCAAACGTTAATAAAGTGGTGTGAGGTCCTTGCAGACAGGCAACTGCTGCCCTTTCTCCTCCCGCTGCAGAGCTCTCTGAGGTGACGTTTTTCGCTGCTGCACGGACGGCTGGTTTTCACGGCTCTCACTGCCACCATGAAGGGCCTCCAGCAGTGGAGCAGGCGGAGCAAGGCTGGAAAACTGCTCACAGGAGCAAGGGAGCAGCTGTAGCTCCCAAAATAGTTGGGTTGTGCCATTTTGGTCCAAGTGGGCCAGAGTCAGCATCCATGCACAGCAATTGGGAAGCTGTTTGGGCAGCGTTCGCTGCTCACACAGCCCTTCCTTGTCTTCTCCAGATGGATGGAGCTGCCACACCAGGTTGTCACTTGTGGGCCACTAAAGGAATTTCACAGCAGAGAAGGTGCCTGACCTCCTCTGCCATAGCCCACAGAACCTCAAATCGTGTCTTAATCATGGCAGAGCTTTGCCAGAAGACAGAGGATACGCTCTGCAGCAGCACCACAGCCAAAATCCCCTTGCTCGTGTCTGACTGAAGGAAATGCAACCCCTTCCCTTGACTTCCTCCTTGACCTCTCCCTAAATGCAAAGCGAGGCCCACCTCTGCTGTCCATGCCTTGTCTCGGTGCATGGTGCGCTCTACGTACAGGGCTGAGGCTGCCGAATTACTTTACTCTCAGGCAATGCACGACCCGCAATTGTCACACAAGTGCTCCGGTGATTATTTCATTACAGCATCGCGTGAGTTTGGCTCCTCCTGTCATTCCCTTAAGAAAGACTGACTCGGTTAGGAGGGCAGGTTCATTTGTCAGTGGTGTAACAGCTGCAGTTAAATCCAGTTCTCATCCCTGCCATTGCAGCTGACCAACTTGTTCACAGCCCTGCCCTAATAACCCGGCTGCGATACCATAACCTGCTCCATGCAGTACTCAGCACTGAAAACGGTGATTTGTTTGGAAATACAGATGTGTCACATAAATGATGAGACAGTTTCTGGGTGGAAAATGCTTTGTTTTCTGATGCCAGACTCCCATTGTGCAAAACCCTTTCTTCCTCATCGAGAGCTAAACAAACAGTAAAATTGCCAATTTTTTTCACCTTTTTTTTTTCATCACTGTATTTGGATGTTGTGAACTACTTTACGGTGCCATTTCTCTGACCCCACTGGCAGCAGGACAGGTCTGTGCAGAATCTGTCCCTCATTCTGGGGACAGGGGGTGCCGGGGGAGCAGTGCTGGGGCTCAGTACGGAGGCAGGGATGGAGAAACCAGCACGTGCCGTCTTCTGCCAGCAGCACCTGCTCGTGTGTGAGTCAACTGCAGAGCAGGAGGCTCTTGAGAGAACATAAGAAGGAAAGCAGATATTTAAGAAGTTAGTCACAAACATAATAGCTTAATCAAGAGCCTGTTGGAGGCAGTTGGGCTCCGTTTCACCAGAGGCTGCTCCAGACACCTGGGCCGAGACATGGGGGTGAAGGGTCTTGTTCAAGAGCCTGGCTGGCTCTTGGCGTCCCTGCATCTCTCCATGCTTCATCCCTTGCCAGCGCCAGGGAAACCCTCCTGCCACGTACCCTCCCGTGCCTCCCTGAGCCCACCATGGAAACTGATCCAGCTGGAAAATAACACAGGGAAGGAGAAAAAATAAATATCACATTTTCCCCACAGCCAAATCTGACCTCTGACGGTGTCCTCACCAGACCCTTGTACCCTCCTGCAAGCATGGCCAAGAGGATGGACCAGGGCAGGAGCAAGTGGCTGGGAGGGAGGGGTGTGAAGGTTTGGTTTCACTGAAGCTCAGCATGTCTGCAGCTAATGAGCCTGGATATGGGTCGCTGGCTTGGGCTGGTGCATCCAGGTGGAGTGTCACACCACCCTGTACGGTGCTGGTACCTGGACCACCGTGCTGAGCCAAGCAGACATCACCTTCAGGCCTTCAAAATCTCCAAAACAGATGATGTGGTGATGGTCTCCCCTCCCTCGCACTGCCTGATGCTCCTTTAGCTGTTGCTGTTTATCATAACAGCAGGTCATATAGGTATTTGTAATGACAACCTGTGTATTGCTACAGTACAAACCAAGGGAACAGAGGGGTGAGATGCTGAAAAGCGTTTGCATGCTTAGGCACTTGGCATACAATTAGGTCTTCAGTGCAAAATGGACATTGAAGGTAAATCAAGTGCATCTCCCAAATGGGAAAATAAGTATTATTGCACAAACAAAGAAAATTCAGACTGAATCATCTGAACCTAAGAATTCAGAAGCTGAAATTACTTTTTATTAATAGCTGTCTATTTAATGTCAAGTACTGACTGGAATATATCCTACTAGTAGATAGGAACAGAAGGCATACTGCCATTAGTGAATTTAGTTGAAACATTTCTGCTGCAACTTTTTTGAGAGCAGAAACAGTAATTTTCACGTATTTCTCCATTCCATAAAAGTAATCCAGGTTTTTGTTAGGAAAGCCAAAATGAATCAATGCAGCTAAAATTTCATTTGTCAAAAAGTATTTCCATTAGAAAAGGGGAGGAAGAGATAAGGAGAGGATTTTCCTAGTCCACTCTAGCTATTAGCCACTTTGTTGCTTGATATCTTGATTTCATGACTTCTAATAAAAAGTTAAGCTACATGACAGGGAAGAGTCCCTGCATGATGAAGTAATATTTTCTGTCTCTATAAAATGCCTCAATAAATGCTGGGCACAATCCAAGAAGCTCTGATAAGAGATATTGCCAATAAATTCCCAGCTGCATTAGGATGTAAACGTAAAAGACAAGTGTTACCAAAAAAAAAAAAAGGAAAAAAGTAACAATTTACGTTAAGAGCATTCAGGATGGAAAAAGCAGTTGCTATAAACAAAGCAAGACATTTGAATTAGATCTTTCTTTTGGTTAGCCCACCTACTTCAATCTGGCTCGGGAACTGAAGGCAGAATCTGGCTTTTTCAGTGTATATCTACAATTTGCGTATCAGGTCTATGAAAATGTGCTATCAAACTCAAATTGCTACTTCTCATCTGTTCCTTAAAGGCAAACCCTTTGCACAAAGAAGTAAGACTACGTGGCCACATTTTCCTTACAGTAAAACAAATGAGAGCAAGGAGGGAATAAAAGCCACCAGCAAAACCCACTCCTTCTGTTTAAAATTATAGATGTAAGCAAAGAGCCCAGGGAGCAGCCCATATTAGGCAAAGTGCACTCTTTTCTTGTAAAAAGTTTGAAGAATTGAAGGTCTGCTGTCCCCACTTACAATCATCAGCGCGCTTGTGTACTGCAAATGAAAACAAGGGAAGGTGCGAGGATACCAGAGCAAAAGGAGGGGCTTTAAACTTCTGGCTGTAGGGAATGAGGGGTGGAGGGTGCGTTGAGACGTGCACAGAGAGAAATCATGGGGTCACTTCAGCTTCTGGTCCCCACAGCCGAGCTGGGGTTGGCATCACACCTACACCCGCTCTGCAACCAAGAGGGGACCTTTTGGCCGGGCTCCCAGGGAGAAGGGACAGCCCCAGGGAGAGTCGCATCCCACAGGCTTATTCAGCTTGCCCACCTCCATGATGCAGGTAGCGTTGATGGTCCATGCTCAGCCCCATGGCTGATGGCACTTTGCTTGGCAGCCCAGCGAAGAGCGCCCTGCGCTCCCAAAGCACCATCAGACAGACTGTGAGCACCCACAGCACAAAGCTCTGCCTGTGATGACAAAATCAAAGCTCATTTTAGCTCCAAGAGCCTCACCGTACGTGACAGTGCTGGGTAACCTAGCGAGGACATCACCAGTAATCAAACCTGTTTGAAGCACGATGTAATGCTATACCTGGGTCAGGATCCCAGGTATGATTTCTGCCAGCTCTGCAGCTGAAAATGTGCTTTCTGGTATCTGGTCTCTCTCAAGCTTCAGGGATCAGATTGGTTTATGAACCTGCTTATATTAAGAGCAAACAATTTATCACGGCAGATTTTCCGTGGAGTTGCCTCAGTGTTGTTCCTCCGGTTTCACAGCTACCTGCCCTCGAGAGATGGAACCTCGACCCACGGCTTTTGGGAGTGGTGCAGCCTGTGGTGACTCCGTGGGTACCTCTCCCTCCTTCTGCCTCCAAGGCACAACTCAAATCTGGCAAGTTTAACCTTTCCTTTTACTTTTCCTGTAATTCTTCCTGCAAGGTGTCTTCGATCACAAATATTGCATAAAGGGCGCTGGTGCATAACATGAGGGAGAATGGTACACTCTCTATCCTTTACACACTGTTTTCTTCTTTACGTGCCATGGTTTTTGGGTTGGTTACACCACAATCAATAAGGTGTGTTTTTTTCCATATAGACTCCACATACCATACAGTATGTTTAAAATTGCTGCATCAACAAATCAAAGTAAACAACCTTCCTCTCCTCTGTGAGATGATGAAAAACATAAATTATGTAGTCTTTAAACAAATGGTAAAGAGTTTCCTTATTAGGCTTCAGGGTCCTCTGTGTGTATATGCCCCTTGTAAAATCCTTGTCATTCCTGGGTCTGTAGGTCTGTATAATGTTCTTCACAGATTCAATTGAGTGGTCAGCATACCATGTCTGGGCTGGGGGATTTGACATAGACACACACACAAATGCAGATATATATATTTATAAACTCCAGTGAAAAACTTAGAATCTCTACTGATTCTTTTGCAGAAATTTTCTTGAGGGTGAAATCTTTCCTTGCTTTTCATAGATTTCCTCTTCCATTTCCCTTCTGTAGCATTTTCTCAATTTTTTGGCTTGCACAGAAATGTCTCCTATATTCAACCTCTTGCTTTACCAGGTAAGAAAGATGCAGGCTGGGGACACGACCTTGTCTTTCCCAGCCAGGCATGCTCCAGTCCACCTCCGTGTCCCCCAAATGAAAGATCCGGTCACATCCTCACTCACTGCCCTTCCCTGCCCACCACCTTCTCCCGGTCCACAGCCACCAAGGCACCTGAAAACCAGGGAAGATCTTGGTTGAAAATTGAAAAAAGACACTTAAAACACTGAAGAAAAATGTATCAGAAGCTTTGTTCAGTTTCTCCATGGCGAGCTGGGCTGTAGCAGACATCTGGGTGAGTTTCCCGGGGCCACTGGGTGGGAAGAGCCACGAGGTGCTGTGCTTGCTGCCCCAGGCTTGGCAGCGTTGCCTACAGGCAGGGGAGCGGGGCAGCTAATCACGGCCCTGCGGGAAATGGCTCCTTTGAAACAGGACACCACTGTGACCATCGTCTACCTGAGAGTGCCTGCGAGTACGAGAGTCACAGTGCTGACCTTCCCTACATATAAATAATTTTGCTTAAACAAATAGCATCTAGTTCATTGTACTCGTTATGGGAAATATCTTGAATAAGGCAAATACCAAGGTTATCAGAGAGATATGTCTTATCTAAGGCAAATGGCAATTTTTAGGGGGGTCATCACTGTTGACTGATTAAACACGATCCTGATGGGATGTCTGGCATGTACTTATCCATAGAAATGCCTCACTTTTTCTGGGTAGCCTTTGAGAGCAAAACCCTGTCCTGGTCTATTGCCCAACTTCTATTTCCCATGCAATTACCTGTTATCTCAAAGCAAATGCACAACAAAGGAGGAGAACCAAGAAGCACTTTCTAAAATGGGGTGCTGAACCACAGCTAGGCCTCCAAGGATTATAGCAACACAAATAAGAAGCGTGTATAACCAAACGTACTCGATATCTTACCACCCTGGCAATTCTCTATCTCCTTTCTACACTAGCTTTTCACCCCACCATGTTGCTGTGTCTAATTTGAGATGTAAGTCACATTAAAGCTAGCAAATCTTTCAAGTTACTTTGAGTCAATGAACATCTGTCCTAGGACCAAGCCATGAAACTGCAACCTCTGAGGACAATCCTTCTTTCCCCTCTTATTTCTCATGGACAGGGAAGGAACTGTTCATATCTTTGAAACTATAAATAGGACTGGAAAACCAAGTACTGCACAGGTAAAACAGTAGTAGGATTAAGGATGTCTTTAACCACATCATGACCTCAATTTTCTTGCCCCATTGCTAATGATTGCTTTTTGCAGTAGCTGAGTAATTTACCGGCATTGAGGTGTCCACCAGCATGACTTCCTGAGAGACTTGGTGGCATTTCCTCATTTTGAAAGCTGGAAAAATGAAAACAAATAGGAGATTAAGGTCAAAATTGCCATCTTCCCAATTACTAGGGGTGCTCAGCTTGAGATTTTTCTGAATGGTCCATGTTTTATGGCATCAAACAGACTTTGTGGTTGGAACACAGAGACTTAGCACCAGCTGTGAGCACTCAGACATCTGGAAATTTGAAGTCAAGTATTAATTCAGTGCTTGTGCCCTTACATCCCTACAGAAGCAAAGCCAAGTCAACTGATATCTCCCATCCCTCCCCTCTCCTCTCTCCCCCAGTGCACACGTACATGCCTGCTCAGCAGATCCACGAAGAGACAGGACAGACCAGAGAGCAAAAAATGTTCAGTAATCATCGATGTCCAGGGACTTCACCTTGGCTCTACACTTCATGTGGAAGGCACTCAGGTGCCATAAAGTGTGGTGGTAATGTATCACAGTAAAATAAATGAATATCTCATGCTGGGCACATAGAAAATGAGCAATACACTAAAAAATTGCATACAAGTAATTTGCCACATACTTTGTGCAGCTTGCATGATGGGAGGTGCGAGGGAAGAAACAGTTTCTCCAGCCTGGTGTTCAAACACCCTCCTCAGACCATCTTTTCTCCCTCATCTAACTCACCACCTGCTTTCTTTGGCAGACACTGAAAAAGCCCCCCAGAGCCCTGTGTGCTCCCAGTGAGCCCCCAGCCCTTCCTGGAGCACCAAGACTGAGAGGCTGGAGGGAGGTGGCACGCAGCATGGGAAGCAAGAGTTTCCCACCTTGTCTTACAATCAACTGAGCTTCCAGCTGGCTGGATTCGCCTTGTGTCCGGGAGCAAAAAACGAAGGAAATCACCTCTGTCACTGCCACTAGGCAGAGTTTCCCCCTTGTGCCCCTTGTGGCTGCCCAGCCCTGGGCTCTGCAACAAACCAGGGAGCACAAGGGACATAGACATCAGGTTGTCAACCACAGGGATACTGGCCATGTCGGAGATATCCCAGCTGTGTGCCAAATAAGGCCTTGGCCAGATGGCATGGAGTCTTGACTAAAACCAGGCTCTGAATTTAGTTAAGGAGACTGTTTTCAGTTAAATGGGCATTTTCTAAGGTGATGAGTAATTTGATGGTGATTTTTGGCTTTGGTGTCTTAACACACACTACAGTTGGCTTCTTTAAATTACTGCTATTTAAAACACCCGAGGTAAGACTACACAGTTTCTTCTCCGCTTTCAGCATTAGCAGTCTTTCATGGTGCCACATTATTTTTATCTGATTAATCCTAATTTTACTCGTCCCGCCTGGTGAGAATCCCCTGGAGTAACAGCCCTTGCATCCTCACCCGTGGCTTTCAAGCAGAAAGGTTCATGATCTGGAAAAGTGGGTAAAGACTTACTGACTGGGAGAAAAAAAGCAGCTCATGCAAGGAAAGCTAGACAGAAACATTTTAAAATCTTAAATACCTGCCACTTTACCAGAGTTGAGAATTTTCTGCTATGGGTAATTCAAAGCAGTTTAACATAACATTAGGGACCTGATTCCCATTTCATTTACCTCGCTGAAAAAAACCAGAATAAATCCATTCTATTCAGAGGAACTAAACCATTTTAAAAAGGATTGGAGGTCACCAGTAGGCGTATGAAATCTAGGCAAATTTACATGATGTAGGAGTCCCCAGCTTTTCAGCCACAGTGTAGCTATTAAGTGAACGATCAGCGGTTCATTATATTAGTGTTGGCACGCAGTACAAGGTAGCAGATGACTGGGTAACACATTTCAGACGATCGCTGTGAATCACATTTAGCTCACGTTTTCATTGAGGGCTGCTCACCATTATCTCCTGCGCAGATCTTTTCAGGCGTCAGCTTTGGGGGAGCGCACACCAAAATACTCTCTCCCTATAGATCGATAGATGTAGAGAGAGATGGAGCAGGAGGTCGATGATCTGCACACCTGCGCCCAGCAGGACCAGGCTGGGCACTGCAGAAAGCAGCCCCTACATGGACCAGCAGGGCTTCAAAGCCCCACTGCAGTATCTCCTACCCAGAGTGGAAACCACTGCCCATCCCTGCACTCCCAGGACAGTTTGTGCTGGGGCAGGACCAATAAATAGCTGCTGTTTACATCTCCACTTCCTCACTCTAAATGTCAGGAGGGTTATGGGGTATAATTTGCTTTCGTGAGCAGTGTTCATGAGGTACATCCCACGTTTCCTGCTCTCGGTTTTGCCCGTGCATGCACTGATTGTGTGGATACTGCCTTATCTTTATCCCAGCTAAGCTTTTTTATCTGGACTCTGCTGTTTATTGCTTAATACATCCCCATATAGTCATTTGGCAGCTGAAGACATGCCTTGTCAAAGGAAGGAAAAAAAGCGGAAGGGCACTTACAGTAGATTTACAGACTTATTACAGTAACCAGCAGTTTGTGCCAGACACTGTATAGCCAAAGCAATGAACAGGATTTCAAAACCTACCATAATCCAGAGATTTTTAGGCTCATTTTTCTCTTATTTCTCTGTCCCCCATTACTGGCTCAAAATAGTGCTTTTCAGCGTACAGACTCATGCCAGCACTATTCCACATGGATAAAATAAAGACCCCAAGCACAAGCACACATGTCTCCAGCAGAGAAAAAAATTAGCAGCTTGGGGCCTCCAAACAGGCAGTGGTGGTGGCCAGACGAAGCACTCTCCTGAATGCTCAGGGAGGAGAAGCAGCGCCCATGACCCAGCAATCTGCCACGGAGAAGAACCGCTAATGGCATTTCTTATCTCTTGGCAAAAGCTCCTGGTGATCGCAATTTCCATTTCTACCCATTCCCACCTCCCATTAGACCAATTTGCCTCCTGCAGCAAAGTAGAAGAATCAAATATTTGCAGCGCTGGTACACACGGTCACCTCAGTGGCCAGCAAAGCCAGCTGTGCAATGCAACTCATTTAGGAAGTCATTGCCATGATTTAGAGACATTCTGGTGTTTTCTTTGTTTTTTTCCTCACTCCTCCTTCTTCATCCCTCTGTTTTTTGCCACCAGGACTGCTGACTTCATTTCTGGCTTCCAACACAAGCAGAGACACCCTCAGTGACCTGTTCTGCATGGTGTGTCATTCAGCCTGAGCCGACAGCTGCACAGCTCCTGGAGCAACAATGCTCCTGGTCTGGGACCGATGGTCAGGTCACAGTGCCCCCTCCACATCCATGGGAGGACTTGGAAATAGCGTAAATGTTGCTGCATCCAGTATTCAGGTCCAGGAACAGGGCTTACCATCCCAAAGCAGGCACCTGACCTCTCCAAGCTGCTTTCTGACCCATCCCACTTTGCAGACTCTCCCTTCCCAGGAGATGCCCCAGAGGGAAACTGGGTCTGCTGGCAACAGGGTTGCATTGCCTACGCCACAGATCCACGTCCACGTCATTTGGTGGTAAAGTCAGTTGTGCCAACTCAATGGACGGATGGGATAGTGAGAGTGTGGGAATATCAGGGAAGTCTCTGGGGTCATGAGGACTCCTTACAGTGACACTGTCGTCACTCCTACTGCACCAGATGAGTGCCAGCTGTGGATCCAGCCATATATTGTGTTTCTTCCCCAAAAGCTGGGTGCAAAAGACGGCTCTCCTGAGGCAGCAGCACTGCTCCTTGCTTTCCTTCTCCCAGACGGACGGAAGGCAGGCAGCCAGGGATCAGGTCCCCTGAGGTGAGCCAGGCTGCAGAGCTGGGGCTTGCAGCCCCTCAAAGGGCAGCCGTGTTTGGATGTAGGAGCTTCATTTAGTCTGCGGTGAAGACAGAGCCTGTTTGCAAATTTGGATTTCAGCAGGGCTCAAAAATCGCAAAGTAAAGACATCCTGTGATTTAAATAGGGCATGTCTTACTTAAATGTTCATTCGGGAAGGAGTTTAGCTCTTAATCCTTCCTTCTTGAGCCAGAAGGGAAGGATCTGTCCCCTCTGCTTTCCTCCTATTGTATAGCACCATCTGAAAAATCATTAGACCCTTAGTGATGTTTAGATATAACGGTGATGGGCACATCTTGAACTCCTTAGAAAAATAAATTTGCTTTGACTGTTGCCAGTTAATTGGGGATTTATTTTCTTTAGAGCCGAAAGCCCCACCTCTTTGGTGTCTGGGTTGGTTTGAATAGGACTCGGAGGCCCGACGTTCAACCTGGGCTTTGAATAAGATCCCACAAAGCATTTGCTTCGTTCAGACCCCGAATGCGATGGCGAGTGCCCAACAAGTGAGTCAGTGAGGTTCTGTGAATCTGTTTATCAGACAGCAACAATCATTTGTGGAAATGTCTTTCGTAGCAACAGAAGAGTCTATTTGATGGTAGCACTGACTAATGTAAATGAGGATTAATTAATGTTTTCCTGCAGTGATGTTGGCACTGATAGCGCCTTATTCATGTAATTTAATTTCTATTGACAGGCTGCTAATGGAAATGGATAGCAATGGGTGTCTCTTCCATCAGGCGCGCTCTGCCACAAAAATAATTCTCCGAACTGGCAGTTGGGCTCATTTGTTGCTGGAAACGTGAGGCAGTAAAAGAGGACGAGTCAGAAATGGGAAACAAAGGGACTTATTGTCCAATTCATAGCAGTCGTCTCCCAGGTATTTGAACAAGGACAAATTTTGGGATTTGGGTCTGGTTTGGGCTCAGCTGCCCCTGAACCCCAGTTTTGATTCAGCCCCAAATCACGGATGTGTGGCTTCACAGTGGGAAGGAGCATATTTAAAGTGGGCAGGGGGATGTGCAGGCAGCCCCACCACTCAGGGCTTGGGAGGGGACGGGCTCAGGTCCGGACCTCCGCCTCCCTCTCAGCCCAGCACCGCAGCCGGGAGAGGAAAAGTAGAGCGGAGAGACCAGGGTTAAGATGCACTAAGTCAGGTCTTTCCCTCCCCACAGGGAAATCCTGCAGGCACAGATACAGAGCAGGCCCTACTCTGAACAGGTCCCCAGGAAAGCCACTGCTGTTATTCTAAAGCAGTAACCAGAAACGACTGCTGGTGTTCAGGGATGGTTTTGAGTCCAGCAAAAGACTCAGGTTGGGAACCCCTTCTGAACTGAGAAAAACGGGCCAGTTTTCTTCTGGTGTTCTACCCCACACTGTCCACAGCTGCTCTCCTTAATGTTCAGAAGCACAGTTGGGGAACTGCAGTTCATCAGAAATTACGGAAGTAGGAAAGCAGAAAGAAATAATCCGGTGAAAAAAAAAACATATTCCCTGTTACATAGCTAATTCATGTACAAAATGGACATATAAATATTTCTTTTTTTGTTTAATGTAATTAATTCTAAACTTTGCTTACTTCTTGAGCAAAGATACACTTTCTAAGTGTCCTTTTGTCCATGGGAACTCATAGTGAACTTCCAAGGGACCCTGATTTTATCCTGTATTGAGGAAGCCCCAGAGAAGACTGGCTGAAAGGTCTTCTGGGTGAGTGGGGAATTATCACCCCATCAGAGCCTGACACATGCCATCGCCCCTCTCCTTGCAGAACTGAATGGCAGAAAACCATCTGTCAACATCTCTGTATCTTCAAGCACCACCAAATGTCTGACACTGAAGAAATTTTAGCTGTTGAAGGTCTTTCATATGGTCACCCTGAAACAGTCAAGGCGAGATTTTGTGTCATACGCCCACTCATATGACAGCCAGTAGAAAAAAATGTGAAATGTGCCTGGTCATAGTAAGTGGTAAGGCTGGAACAAGAGCAACATACCAACCTGCCACAACCAACCTGGAAACAAGGCACAGCAGCAGCACCTCTCTGAGAGGCAGGAGCAGCCAAAGCAAGAGCCCCATGGCCAGTAGCTGCCCCGTAACTCTGCTTGTCCCCACACGTAAGGGCCTGCAGGTCTCCCTCTAATCTGATTTACATGCTCACCATTAGCATTTGCTTAATCCTCATACCTTCAGTGAACTCCATCCTTGTCCTTTCAAAGAGAGAGCAATAACCTCTCCCCTCCAGGTATGCCGCTGCTGATATCCCTATTCTCTAACCAAACTGGAGGCTCTAATTTGATGCCTCTGCTGCCCTGATTGCAGCAACAACGACGAGAGTCCAGCACCTCGGAAAATGAAATCTTTGCCATTTAAAGTCAAGCAGCCAGAACGAGAGGACACCGAAGTCATGAGGGGTTGTGATGTCCAAGTGAACCGCCATGCCACCCCATACATCAAGGTGTGGGTCTGGGTTAGATCAGCTGTGCTCAAAGCTGTGGCCCAGGTGGTGACAGCAAAGCTATGGTGGCCCAGCCTGCACAAGCCCTCCCAAGTTCCCGGTAGCTGAAACCATTGCTGCTGTTGCAATTTATTCCCAGCTGCCTTCTGGGGTATCTCCTTGCTGCTGTGAGCAGGAAGGAGCCCAGCTGTGGGGACCAGACCCCCTGGTTCCCACCGTGGGCACATTCAGATAAGCAGCCAAACCCACTGGAAGTGGGCATTCTCCATCCCTCCTTCTGCTGATGCTGAATCAAAAATAACTGAGGCTCTCATTAGCCAGGAGATGAGGAGTGGAAACAGCTCTCCAGCCTGATGCTCAGGTCACCCCCAAGGAAAGCACTCTGCATTTAAAATTAAAGATGCTCAAAGAGCTGGAGGAAGAGGGACAAGAGCACAGGGCTTTCCTCTCCCTGCCATTAGGCAAGGCCGGGGTTGTATGGAGATATAATGACCCTCATCAGACAAGCTCATGTGGTTAGAGAAGAGAGGCAGGTTTGCAGGTCTAAAAGCCCTTCTTTGGGTTTGAAAGAGAAGCAGCAGTTCCAGCCTAGGGATATCTGAGCACAATTTCTTGAGTTTAATTTTCTTAATTACTTAAGGTAAGTGAAAAGAAGGGTTAGCACCTGCACAGAAGAGAGGACTATTACCAAAGTGATCAGGTTAGGGGGAAAAAAGAGCAAGAATTACTGCCTAAGGAAGGGAGAGAGGTTAATTCAAGGTAAGACCTGAGGTAAAGTGTTAACAAAACCCTGTGGAGTCCTTGTTTTTTTGCAGTCAGCAGGGCTATGGAGTCTGGTTTCCAGGCTCACCTTTGTCACAGAGGTATTTCTCTCCTTTGCCCTCCTTTCCTACAAGCACCTGCCTGCACAAAGTCCTAAGCATCTCATCTGTGACCAGACAGCTATAGTGCTCCCCTAAAATGTGAAGGGAATGGGACTCAGACCTGTCCTCTCTTACAGAAATGCTCTAATTAGGTGATGGTATGCAAAGTGACTCCAACCCACCTCCCTTTCCCTCCCTGCCTAGGGCAGGGAGCTGAGCAGCAGCCCTGGCCCCTCTTAACAGGGATGCCAGACGGGGGTTACGCCGTATGGCTTCTTTTTCCTTTTTCAGTGTCTTACAGCCATGCGCTGTGGCTGCTGCCTGGATTGGGCCCCTCATCGCCTACCTGCAGGTAGGCAGGGGCAAGCAGAGATTCCCACCCGGATCACAGGCTTGTGGGGGACGTGTGGGAGAGCGGGCAACGCATTCGGGTGCCGGACAGAAACTGCGGCTGCGTGCCACGGGGTGTTGGATGCTCAATGCTCGATGCTCCCAGTTATTGCTCTGGCCATGCCGGCACGTGCCCCTTCTCCAGGGATTTGGCTGTGCTGGGGACTCAGCTGATTTTACAGGGCTGCCCTGAGGCTTTGCTGCCAGGGCACACGCATGGGCAGTTTGCACCCAGGGCGCAGCAGCCATGGGACACCACAGCTCGGACAGCTTGTGCCAAGGCTGGGCATCAACCTGCTCCTGCCCGAGCAGTAGTGGGTGCCCAGCAGCACCCCTGTGTAGGTCTTGAAAGCCACTGCCCTGACAGAGGCACTGCTAAGGAGGGGTTGGGCAGCTCTGGGGTGGGCAGAAGAGGTTCGACCTTGGGTGTTTCGCCTTATTTTTGTCACGTTTTGCTGAGCATAGCTTACAGCAGCCCTGCACCAGGTTATGGCCCACTGGAAGCACGGGGCTGCACGGATGCCGATGCCGCATTGCTGGAACTGAAACAGTTGCACAGGTGATGGGAGATGTTTCGTGAAAATTGCTTTTGCACCATTATGGGATTCTGCATTTTGGGCATGGACAAACATCTTAAAAACCACTTCCATACATTCGATCCCTGAGAGGCTGAGTGCTGAGCTCCTCTCTGCAAGCTTGCTTATTTTCTGCTGGGGTACCAATAATTTATTTTTTTCCCCCATGCATTTGCTGCTTGCTAAGCCTGTGAACTGACTCCCATGAACACGGTCAGTTAGATCGTCTGTTGAGGAGATGTGACCAGCAGGACTCACTTTCTGCTGGATCCATCAAGACCGCCTAGCAGCGTCTGACAAGCACGCTTGCTGATCTTCCCATAATAATACCGTGTCACCTTACATCTTCAACACTCCTACCCCACGCAGGCTTTCCGTATCTGTTTCACTTACAGAACACAATAATTATCTGTTTTACATGTGAAGGTACTAACGGCAGCCCGGCATTGTTCGGCTCGCGGTGTTTCATGGCAGGTTGTAGTCTACTCTTGCAGCCCGAGAGGTAAACAAACAGCCTATTTAATAAGTACCAAATTCTGTCAATGCTGGTAGTTGCTATGGTGAGAATTCCCAGCGCGGCGCTGCAGCCCTTGGTCACTCCAGGCAGACAAACGTGGGCGTTTCGGATCACAACACTCTGTTTGCTGAGGTAGGTCTGAAACGCATCGGAGGGCAGGGGCGGAGGTTGCTGGAACGGGGAGCCTGCTAAGGAAACCGCCAGAAACAAACGTGCGCGGAGGGAAAGATTTAGGAATAATCAGAAAACCAGCTCAGGTTGGCAGCACCGGATTCAGCGCTGGCTGAGAGCTGTTTGGTTTCTGCTGCATTGGTATTTTTCAGGGCAACCCAGAGTGCTCAGGGCTCCGGAGCACAAAATCCCTCAGCACGGCAGCCAGCAAAGGCACCAACGAGCAGCTGCAGATGGAGAAATATCTGCTCTTTCAGCCCTCGGGGAAGGCTGTGCAGAAGAGATGAGAAGGCTGATAGCACATTGCTCGATCTGCCTGCTGCATCCTCGCTGCGCGAGGAAGATTGCAGGCTCCAGGGCTGTCAAACCGTCAACTTTCACTTGGTTTGACAACAAACTCGCTTCACATATATGGTTACATTTAAAGAAAATAAGAGGAGGGAAAAAAGAAAGCTGTTGGAGCAAGTAATGTCCACAGATGCTTCCTAGAAGTAGAACGTTATTTTGCGATCTGGCACCAACATTTTAGCAGCCTATAAAAGGTAAAGTTGGTACTACAGCCAGCCATTTGTACTGTACAAATAAGAGCTGTGAATATATTCTGGAAGTAATGTCAAAGAGGACCAGATGGGAAATGAGCAGCATTCATTCTAATTTAACAAAGACAGCTAACCCAGAATATGCATTAACATGTAGCATTTTTCATCTGCCTCCATTCAGAACAGATTCTCGGTATCATTTCCAAGCATAGGAAATTGAAGGAATACGTACTCCTTGGTGAATTTCTGTTCTCTCATAATTGGAAAAGTTTGGCATCCGAAGCTAGGTGTAATATGTTTTGCCTGGAAATGTATGCAAGGACACAATACACCCACAAAACCCTGCGTTTGGGCGCGCAGCCAGCTCTGTGTGTTTTGGTCCATGCTGGATGGATCCAGGGTTTCGGAGGCCCCGGGCATGTTGCTGGTCTGCGGAGGGAGATTTCATACGGCGTGGCAGCGAGGGGAGGCTGCGCCAGCCGAACGGTGGGTCTGGCACAGGAGCTCTGGGGGTGTCTCCAGACAGGGGTCAGTTTTCCCGTTCAAGTAACAGCAAATCTGATTCCCTGTTTCCTTGCATACGCACATCACGGCTTGTGTGCGACATACGCTTTGGACGCGCACTTTGAGGGCTAAGCAAATTTGCAGCCTACCAAATCCTAGATGTACATTTTTAAAATACAAACTCATTTTTTTGGCTCTTCCAGGACTGCACTGAGTAGGGTGAGCCTGTTTGAGCACAGGGATCCCAGGGTGCAATAAACTGGGATTTCTTCATGTGTTTAGTAGAACCTCTGAACCTAGTTTTAAAAAAAAAATCCCACCGTTTCCATTCCCTCTCTTTTTTTCTTAAATGTTTAGAAGGGATTAACTACAGAAAACAAGCCACATCCTGGACATGTTTTTTGCAGCTTGAACTCAATCTTTTTATTCAGGATTGTTCATTACTGGAACCTCTCTCAACTTCCAAGCTCCTTCATGTAACATTTCTTTTTTTGAAGTCCAGAACTGCCGCAGTTCCCCCAAACCCCCCATCCCGCCACATTACAAAGCCAAAGTTTTATAACATTCTGCCTAGTGGAGTTCTGCCTTTAAAACATACCCTTAATTTACGATAGCAATGCAACTTCAAGACATGGCTAATGAACAGGTATCTGCTCCGCTCCAGAGCACTCGTCCTTTGTCTGGGAGTAATGCAGACACAAACTATACCGGGTCCCAGGGCTTTTTCTCTGCTGCTCAGCAGTGTTTTCTCAGTTTGTTACACAGCCCCTGGGCCAAATCCTGCCCAGAGAGTGGCTCTTCCTGAGCCCAACTCCGGGAGCCCTACTGCACAGCCTCTCTTAATAACAGCAAATGGAGCAAAAGCCTGAAAACCAGTTGAGGTCAGACCAAATCACCATCAAGTTTCCATCTGACCTTGAAAAACCTGATCAAAATGCATAGCTCTGACTGTGAGTTTACACTGTACACAAAATGCTTTTTGTACGACTGAAGCATCTGGTTTAATGGATCCCTTCAGTCCCTCAGCTTTTTGTAGGCAGAATCACATTTGGAGTGGTTACGTGTAACTCCTGGCCAGTGACCTGTGTCTGCAGGGCACAAATCTGCTTTCTCTCTCTCTCAGTAACAGCTATAATACATCCAGCTAGTATGTGAAGAAGCCACTTCCAGAAGCAGAATGGGATCTCTCCAACTTTCCAGGCGAAGGCTCTGCCTTCGATCCCAGGGACAGCTGTGCCAGCCCGGCTCCGCAGGGCACTCCGGCAGCAGACCAAATCCGGCAGCAGTCCCCAGCTCAGGTCTGCAGCCAGTGCTGGATCCCTCCCAGCAGACTCACCCAAATCTCCGCTCCCCCCGGCTCTGGGATTCTACCCCGTAGGTCCCCGCGCCGCTTCCTGCGGGGTCACTGCACTAACACGTATGTGCTCTGTAATTCTCCATGATTAAGATACAGTGGAGCCTGATGAAAGCGGTGGCAACCTGTTTCGCTACCTGCTTCGTCACTGCTTCGTGTGCTAAGCAGGTGCAAAACTGGCTAGCGGAGAGCGAAAAGCACACGCTTTGAGCCTTGCTTGTTCGTGGCTTTGAGAGTATAAAGCAATACTGAACAATGTGAGACTGCTGCTGTGTGAGTATGCCAGGGATCATCATGGCCAGGAACAAAAACACAGGCTGGAAAAAAAATCTTAACCTGCAATTATGTGCAGTACAGCGCACCAAATCCTCTACACCCCGCAACCTTTTTTTTTGCCGTGCTTTCAGCCTCCGCAAAGCTAAGGTGCAGGTTGTGTCCTATTCATTAGGGCTGGAATAATGACTTACAACGGCTCCTGAAATCGTTACCCTTGCTGGCTAGGGCAAAGAAAGCAGCATGAATCTTTACAGGCAAGAAAGACTAATAATCTCCCTCCCTTCTCCCTTCCTCTAAAATCCTCCCTCACCCCTCCTTTCCGGAACAAACACACGTTTAAAAAGGCTTTTAAATAATCTCATGTTCCTTAACAAAATTACAGCAGCAGTTTCCTCCTTTAATAGCACTCTTCTTCTTAGTAATCTTGTTTTAGCTACAGTTTTTGATGGGAGAGTGCTGGTAGATGAATCATCTGTTGCCCCTCTCGGTTATTTTGCCTGCCTCCAGGAAGAAGGAAGGTCTCTCGTTCAGAAAAGGAAGCTCTCATTTATGTCTGCTTTTAACTAGGAGTGATAAAAATTTTATTTGAATGGTTAATCAGGGCATAAACAGATGAATTGTGAATGTGACTGATCCAGCACAATGGACGGCATGGTCCTGGCTCTGAGTCACTTATCTCAAATGAATTGAGCTGTCTTCTGCAAGCGTGAGGTCTGCTCCTGCACATCGCCTCCTCACAGAAAGCGCTGGAAGGCACCGGCTGGAAGAAAGGTCAAAGACTGACCGAGATCCCAGTGTTAATGGAGAGAGGGGGCACAAGTGCTTCAGTTCAAGAGCTCTGATGTGAACGATCACTTCTCCGACAACCCCAGCTATACATAAGACCAAAGAGAGAATTTTTTAGAAAGAGATCTGATTTTATTTATCAAAATATAAGGGGCTGGAGGTGCCAGTGAGGGAGAAGAAAGATTGCATGAACATGCACATCAGATCAAACTATGCATCAAGCAGTGATTCAAATAAATGCATTAGTAACTGGGAAAAAATCTAGAGGAATGTCATAGCTTTTTTTTTTTTTTGGTTTTTTGTTTGTTTTTTTTAAATCAGTGTCACTGTGTAAGTACATTACTGGACCTTTGCACTAGAAGTGCTTCTCAGGCACATCTCCGCTGCTGAGGCTGCACTGGCATGATGCTCAGACTGGGACATCACCAGTGTGGTGTTCAGCAATGCCACCTACAAATCTGCATTTCCTTAGGTCTGACTGCTTTACTTTCCAGCACATTGTGTTACAGTGGTCCCTACGTGGCAGAATACCCTATATAAAAAGCAATCCATCCTCCTCCAGCATTGGGTAAGTTTTCCAAGTGACCAGAAATAGTGGTCAGCTGAGGATGCTGCTGGGCGAGAGCCTAATCTCAGTGAGGAATGCATGAACTCTACTCCACTGATGATGAGTAGGGTGCTTTCAAACAAAGAAGATGGAATAATAGCTTTAAACACCCCGTATTTTTTTTTCTGTCATCTACCATACTTTTCACCTTACTCACAATTAATTTTCACAAGCTGTGAGCTGGTCAAGGCTGACCACATGGCTAATGTGGTGAAAGGAGTGTCTTTGTATGAAATGTACCATTATATCTATGTACATATGTCTGATAACCTCAATCCATTGCACCTTAACAATTCATCGCATAGATACATGTCTGCTTTTCTTCCTACTCATTGAATATGTCCCCTCCACAGATGTGGATATTTTATTGCATTTTCCTGGATTCTGCCACCTCCTCTTGGCATGACAACAGCACCTCCTGGTCAACAACAGCTCCTGCTCTGGCAAGTGGTCCAGATGCAGGACAGGGATGTCAGGACTCCCTCCGCTGACAGCAGATTATCCAAGATGTCAGTGGCTCAGTCTGAATCTAGATTGGGATTCAATTAGACAAACTTCTAACTGCATCTTGGTTAATTTCCCTATGAATTTTCCATGGGAATTGGAGATCTGACATGTTGGCAGTTGGCTAGAATCAACATATCCAGAGTGGGTTTTCTTAGCACTGGTCAGACCACTTCATGTATGAAAGGAGGAAGGGAAAATTCCTTCCATGAATAAAGCACTAGCTATTTTGGTCACGAGTGGCATCAGCTACTTATAACTCTTTTCCTGGAAATGAATGCATGGCTGTGCAGGTGGTATCACCAGGAAGGTTTTGACTTGCTTGAAATTGGATGGATGTTCCAAGAAAAAGAACTAGTGATCAGAACTAGCATTCAACTTACAAGGCAGGAAGAGCATCTCTGTGCCCTGACCTGCTGAATTAATGCAACTAGGATCCTCAAGGACTGTTTTCAAAAGTGAATGGGTCAATACAAGCATCAAGTACTTGGGCAGAGGTGTTATAAACTAGGGGAAATACTATTACCCATAAAAAAATCATTGGAGGGATGCTGAAGAGGATAATGAATCACCTGATGAAATAATGCAAACAGCATAAGGAATAAATAAGAAGAGATTAAAACCTTGACACATAATCAAAATGAGAACTGAATTTGACTCTAACCAAAGAGAAGGAACCGCTTATAACATGCGGGAGGAATGCAGCTTGGGTGAGAATGACCATGAAACAACAGAGTTCACAAGTCATAGGAAAGGAAGGAAGGAGAACAGCAAAATAAATACAATGGACTTCCAGAAACCATATTTCAAAAACCTCATAGAACTGATAATCATGAGAAACAAGTCTCAGAGAAAAGAGAATTCAGGAAAGTTGGCAGCACCTTAAGGAAACAATGGTAAGGACATCTATTCAAACAATCCCAGCGGAGAAGGGAAAGCAACTGCTGTAAGACATGGGTGATTTTCTTAAATCGTGACCATTTCATTGACCTCTAATGCAAGAAAGAGTGCATTCAGAAAATGGAAAAGAGATTCACTTGCGTGTGAATTTAAACACATAGGCTGAAGATGTAGGGACCGACCAAACCACAAAACTCCAGATGTAAAAAGAAATACAGGATCAACAGGACATTAAGAAAACATAGAATACATCAGCGGGGACGTGAAGGCCATCCTTCCCAACAGGGAAGGAAAGCGAGCAGTGCGTGACGTGAAGACCATGGAAGTACTTGCCTTTTTTACTCCAGCTTTCAGTAAAAAGACAGCTCGCACAGTGTCATGGATGTCAGAGAAAGAACTCAATCTAGAAAGAAGAAAGAATAAATGAAGAACACTTAGCTGAATTAAATATTGTGTGCTTAGGCTGCTTGTTGAAGCAATCTCACGGCTGTTAACAGCTCTCTGAGAGCCCACAGAGAACCAGCAAGGTGTCAGAAGACTGGAACAAATAAAGAAATGTTGTATAAACATCTGGAAAATAACAAAGAAGTGACTAACAGCTAACACAAATTTGTTAAATCACCCAGATATTTTTACTATTACTGGGGCAGCAAGAACAAGTAGATGCAATAAATGTACCCTTTATTAGGGATTTTGACACTCACATCACATTCTCATCACTAGAAAACATGATCTAAAGCTCCAAGGGTAAAAAGCTGCTCAGTAGACGGCAAACCAAACTTAAGTCAACAACATCATGCTGTTGCAAGAAAGAAAGAAAGAAAGAAAAGGAACATTAAAGCAAGCATCATGCTTGCACATATAGCAAGGAGTGACTTCTGCCTGGTCTGTGATGTATTCCTCCCACTTCATCCAGTGCTCCTAAGATCTCACCAGAACTCTGTGTCAAATTTGGGGCACTGGATTTTAAGAAAATTGAGGAACAATGGCAGAGAGACTACCATAGGACCACAAAAATGATCAAGGGTCTAGAAAATACGGTCTACAATCACATAAGATCAGAAAAATACTGGATTTTTTTTCATTGCAAAGAAGAGACATGAGAGGGAGGCACAGCCATAGTCTTCAAATACATAAATGGTAGCAGCAGAGAGGAAGGGAATATGCTGTGCTCCACAACCGATGCAAACAGGTCAAGAAGTGGGATCAAAGCGCAGCAAGGCAGTAGCATGTGTTTTCTGATGGTTAACCACTAGAACAGGTTATCACAGCTAAGAAATTTCTATCTGGGGATGCTTTTTTAAGAAGAGGCTGTATGCCCATGTGTTATGCAAGAAGCAGGCACCATTTGTCCTTCTTTGTGGAATGCGATAAACTGTCTCTGGATATCCCTTCTGACCTTATTTGCTGTGATTCATACACCAGGAAAATCATAGGTAGAAGTTTCTTTGAGGATGACTGCAATGAACCTGAAGAGCAAAGGCCGGCTGTGGATAGAGGATACAGCATGGTTCAGTCAGTTCTGAGAAGGCTTCTCAGATGAGTTGTCTTGTGAAAATCCACAAAGAAGATAAGTCACCAGGAGAGCAAGAAATTCACTTTCAAGGGGGTGGATTGAGTCTCAGAAGTCAAATCAAGAGCTGGTTTTCTATTTTTTTTTTTCCTCAAGTGACCTCCACCCTCAACCCAAGTGTTAACATTTCAGGCAGGGCTTTGAAAAATGGGAGGTGATCAGTTGGGAGGAACTCTCAAAGACTGTTCAGTAGATCTCCTTCATTTTACTAATATTGTTGGCCTTTAGAATTAATCAAGCTGTACAAACGGAGACTAATTGACTTCTCAGGCCAGACTCAGCATACACTTCTGCTGGCAGAAGCCCAGGCCCCAAAAGCAGAAAGCATGCCAAGGCAGCAAAGTTTAAACCATAGGAAACCACCTTCTTTCTGCTCTGGAGCCTGCAGAGACCAGCGCCAGCTCAGAGCTGGGCAACCACTGAAATGGGAAGGGGTGGTGCCAAGATCTCAGCTTCTTTCCTGGCACAACTTCCATCAAGCATAACTTTACCTTCCTAGTAGTAGTCGGGAAGGAAAACAGATACAAGCACTACCTTGTGCCTTCTCTGCTTGGTCTTCTCTTGGGCTGTGCTAGCAGCTCAATTCTAACTAAGACAAACCACTCCCAGGTCTTACATCGGAAGATATTTAAAAACAACATCCTTGCAGTTCAAGTCTGCTTTGCTTCCATGAAGAACATGCACATGCATGTACACACTCGTTAAAAGACATTACATAAGCCATACAAATCCAACAGGACTCTTCAGTCAAAGTCAAGGGAGAAGAGACATGTCTTTACCCTGCCAAGTCCACAGCAAAGCTCAAAATACCTTGCTCCAGCCAAGTTCCACAAAGAAGAGACAACGAACAATGCTTCTCCTCCGGTTACCCTCTAGCTCTCTTCCTGAGCCGTCTTCTCCATTCATATGCTTAGCCCTGGCCCATAAAGCTTCTCATGGAGGAGGAAGGAGAGAAAATAATTCTTCACAGCTGGTTCTGTCCTGCAATGCCTTGCTCTCAGGACAGGCAGCTGTAGCCTTTCTGGCCAGAAAGGGAGGGTTAACTCCTACCCTGCCAAGTTTCAGATGGACAACATCCAAAATGATCTTCTTGCCTTTAAATTTCCCAAGCGGATGCATTCTGGCCTGGGTAAATGTGATATATGTCCATATCTACATCCACACGCATACTGACAAATGACATCCCTATAGCTCTGCTGCCTCTAAGACAAACGGATAAACCCTGCCCCTTCCTAGCTGCTGTGATCCTTCGGGGAGATTTTATGCAAATGCTTTAATGAGCATACTTGCAAAGGATTTGCATGCCGGCATAAACTTAGCACAAGAGCGCAGCCAGAGCACAAAAGCAAAAATCCTGGCCCAGAGGGCTGGGAATGAGGAGGTGCGGGATGCCGGCACTCCACCCTGCCTGAGACTGGCGGTGAGCGCGTCCCTCCCCTGCCAGAGGGACCGATGTTCTCCAGTCGCGTCCCTCGTGCAGGATGAATAACTGCTGACTGCAAGCTCAAATCCCGGTTAAAGTCAAGCATGACCTTCCTCAGCCCTATTTCCACCCCCCTCTCATGCACAGCTCCCCCTTCCCACTTGCTATCCTCAGCAGGGGTTGCCGGAGAAAGGAGAAGGAGCAGCAGCAGGAGGAAGTGAGGGAGCAGCAACGGGAGGATATTTATGTGGGTTTTTTTTAATCTGGATCTTGACAGCCCTTGTTTTGGTGGGGAGGGAATGAAGGAAAAGCACCTCAAAGCTTGTGCTCGGCATAGGGGAATTGATATCGACTTCCCCTGAGCAGCAGGCAGGTGCCTGCCTGCACGGGACTGCGCGGACGGTCCCACGGCTCAACGCAAAGGCACAGGGACCCTTCTCTAGGGAAGGCGAGAGGAGGATGACCCCATAGCGGGGAAGGAAAAGTCCTGGTCTCACTCGCTGGGAAAAGGACGGCTGCCGGCGCAGGGCGCAGCCAGATGCAGTATGGCCGGGAAAGCCGGCGGGTTGGGTGACAGCAGGCTGGGCTGCAGGTGTGGGTGTAAGAGGAGACACGTTACACTTGGCAGCCAGGGCATCGACCGGCTCTTGGAGAGCGCAGCTGATTGGGAATGAGTTATGGAGCCGGCCGCCTCCAGCGTGCTCGCTCAGAGCCGGGGAAGCCCGGTCCCGCGAGCTGTCGTGCGGCAGGGGTCCAGAGCCCGGGAAATGCTGGAGCAGGAGGGGGGTGAGTCCTGCCACTGCAACCCTGGATGCAGAAGAGTTCGCTGGCCTGTTGGAAGTGTCCAAGCCACCCCAAGGGTTACACAGGACCTTTCGCTTTTCATCTTATCTAATTTTATCTCCCCCGAAATGCTAGTGGGAGGCAGCCCCCGCAGGAAGGCAGGGACTACATGGGAGGCTGGACTGTCCCCCTTCAGGGCTGGTCCCGCAGGGATGGTCTGACTTGGGTTGTCCAAGCTGCAAGGCACAGCTCCTCTTAGCCTTGTTCAGCGTTCACCTCCCGATCTGGCCACCGGGCTTTTTTAAAAACTCAAGAGTTCATATGTTAAGAAATATTTGTGCCGCATTTCCTGAAAACCGTCAATATCTGTGCATAACTATAATGAAACAGCTTTGCATACCTGCAGAAGAAAAGAGTGAATGGCCATGGCACTCGAGAAATAATAATAACCACAGTGAGAGAACTAAGGAGTTCAGGCTGAAAATGGAGCTGCAGCACCAAGAAGAATAAAATGAAAATTTCCCTGAGCAGAGAGGATGCCTGGAAATAGCCGCACCTCCCCACTCTGCTCCTGTGAAGTCAGGTTACAGCGAGAAAAGGCATTTTTTTAATGGCACCAGAGTTTTTGAGCACTGTAGAATATTTACAAAGGTGAAACCAAAGCACAAAAAGAGCACGCAGCGTACTCAAGGTAACAAAGAAATTCTGTGGTACAGCAGGTAACCGAGCTTGGCTCTGTAGAGACTGAGCATATGCTGTAACTACTGGATCATCTTTCTTCTGTATTACATTTGCTTAGCTCGGTGATAAAAATATATGTCTTCCTCCACAGGCATATTGACCGCATAATGCTGAACGTAGATTATGAGGTTTTATGTTTGTTTATGATGATACACGCAAACAAAATACCTGTCTTGCAAAATATTTTGGCTGCCATCCACCGCAAAATAATCGTTAGGCAGAAAGCTAGGCTAAGAAACTCCTTCCCTTCAGCCACCAGAATAAGTAATTTAAAAACTAAAGAGCATTTGCCTATTTGGAAGCGTGCAGCTGGGCAAGGGTAGGGGCCCAGCAAAGTTTCTGATTAGCAAAAAGCAGTGACTTTAAAATAATGCCTCAAACCAAGGTCCTGGCCCTCCCTCAGCTCCCCCTCCTTTCCCTTCGCCGCCTTCTGAAGGTGGTTATACCAGAGGTTATCTTAACCAAAAAAATGCTTGAATGCAGCTATGTTGGGAGGCACAGTTTCAAAGAGAGGACACATAAAATAATTAAAAGCAATATTCACCGCTCCACTTCAGAGAGCTGCTGTTTGAGCTCACGGAGGGACGAGAGGGAAAGTAGGGGATGCTTCCCGGAGAGCAAGCGAGGTGAATCGGGACAGCAGAGGGGTAGGGTCAGGACAGTGGGGAGGTAGAAAACGGGAGCAGATTGTGGCGAGTGGGAGACGCGGGTGGGGAAGGAGAAGCAGGTCCGTAGGTGGGGAAGCAGGAAAGCAAGGGGAGCAGGGCGGACAAGAGGATTTTGGAGAGCGGCTAGCCAGCTGGCACACACATAGCAGCTGCTGCTGTGTCAGCCTAGGAGAGTAGCTGCAGCTGCACGCTGGCCATGAATAGCAGAGGAGCAGCGTGCCGGCTGGCTGCTGGAGGGACGGGAGGCAGCCGGGGCACTGAAAAGGCAGGGGGAGGCTCTGTGAAAGGTTGTGCACGCAGGGGAACATGACAGCCCTTTGATTTCTGAGCTGTTTGTTCTCCAATTGTCCACTCCGGTGGATGATCGGTACTAAAGAGTTAAAATGGGGAGAGGGGGAAGGGAGAGAAACAGAAGGAAAACTTAGGTCCTAAATGCGGATCCGGGCTTTGATAGCGTATCCATAGCATGCAGTTGTCTGGATGTATAGCTTTCATAGTTGTCAGCAGGGATCAAAATCACAGGGTGCTTAAACTAAAGGAGAAATCTCTGCTCAGTTACTCTCATAGTTGCTTGAGCCACCACCGGAGGAGGACACGATCCCACCACTTGGCCATCTGCTCTCTGTGCCGCACACGTCACTGAGAGCACTCTATAAGCGATCCTGTGTGAACTTCTATGTGGCTGTGGGCGCACACACCCTTTGTGCTTCTACATGAGTGCGGGTGCACGCATCCCACGCGTTCCTCCACAGCTGTGGGTGCTCCCACCCTCTGTGTTCTCTACAACCATGGGTGCACCCACCTCATACACTCCTCCACAGCTGTGGGTGCTTGCCCCATGCATGCTCTCCCACAGCCATGGATGATCCCACCCAATATTCTCCTCCACAGCTACATTTACATGCAGTGTGTGCTCCTACATGGTTGTGAGCACTCCCAACCAGCACAATCCTCCATGACTGTGAGTGCACACTCCTCCACAGCTGTAGGTGATCCCATCCTGCCCACTCCTCCACAGCTGAAGGTGATCCCACCCTGCCCACTCCTCCACAGCTGAAGGTGATCCCACCCTGCCCACTCAAGCACAGCTGTGGGTGCATGAACTATGCATGCCCCTACATTGCTGGGGTGCTCGCACCCCAAGACCTTCTCTGCGACTGCCTGTGCTCACACACGTGCTCTTCCACGCCTGTACATGCACACACTCTGTGTAACTCTACACAAGCGTGGACACGTGTACCCCATATGCTCCTCCACGGCCAGGGCTGCACCCACCCTGTGCGCTCCCCCGCAGCCGTGGGCGCACACATCCCACGGTGGTTCCCTCCGACGGCGTGTGCGGGTGCGCGCACCCCGCGCCTTCCTCCGCGTCGGTGCCTTCACGCACCCCACCCACGTACACGCGAGTGCGGGCACGCGCGCCCCAAAGCGCTCCTCGGCGGCGGTGGGCGCTCGTACCCCCCACTCGCACTCCATTCCCCGTCCCCCCCCCTCCCCAGGCTGGCGGACCCCCCGCTGCCGGCGGGGCAGGGCAAGGCAGGGCGGGGGCCGCCGCCGCCCTTTAAGAGCCGCGGCGGGAGCGGCGCTGGCCCCACCCGCCGGGCCGCGGGGCCGGGCCGTCCCCCTCATTAATATGAAGGCGGCGGCAGCGGCGGCGAATGGGTAATGAAGCTGTCACTCCGGCACCTACTTGTTGGGTGTCCGCGGAGCCGAGGCGCACAGAGGGCGAGCGGAGCCCGCGGGAGGGGAGCGGCGGCGGAGCGCTCCGGGCGGCCCCGCCGGCAGCTCATGCCCTGCGCCCCCCGGCGCGCTGCGGGCGGCTCCCCCGCCGCCCATGCGGCGAGCGGCCGCCGGTCCGTGGCCGGTGGGCTCGGCGGGCTCCTCTGAGGCGGCCGCGCGGAGCAGCAGGCATGCGGGGCGCCGGCCGGCGGAGCCGGGCCCCCCGCGCCGCCGCGCTCGGCCTGGCGCTGCTCCTCGCCTCCTGCGTGCAGGTAGGGGGGGGCGCGGGGGGCTCCGCTCCCGGGCGCGGGGGGCTGCCGGTGGCGCGGCTCCCTCCTCCCCGCTCCCTTTCCACCTCGCGCGTATCATATATATAATACTTATATACACGCGCGGGGTTAAGCCCGTAGCCGGCGAAAGTTGGGGGGGGGGGGACACACACGGACCCGGGGAGCGGCTCGCCGCAGCCCCGCGCCTCCCTGCGCTGCCCCCGGCCGCGGTAGTAACGAGGCCGTTCTTCCCCTTTGATTTTTATTTTTAGGTGTCCCGGTCCACGGGCTATTTCGAGCTGCGGCTTAACTCGGTGCGGAATGTAAACGGCGAGTTGCTCAATGGGGAATGCTGCGACGGCATGAAAAGCCCCCAGAACCTGGACTGTACCCGGGACGAGTGCGACACTTACGTGAAAGTCTGCCTCAAGGAATATCAGGCCAAGATCACTCTGGTCGGACCCTGCAACTACGGATTCGGATCTACCCCCGTTCTCGGTGGAAATATTTTCTATTTGAACAACAACAAATACTCCCATCAAGGCAGAACCCCCGAGGCGGGCAGGATTGTTATTCCCTTTCAGTTTGCCTGGCCGGTAGGTTGATGATTGGGCTGCTGTTATCGCCCTCTTTTTTTCTTTTTTTTTTCTTTTTTTTTTCCTGTGTCCCCCCCCCCCCCCC
>SAYO01010365.1:5096-20371 GCA_004023745.1 Recurvirostra avosetta
CTTAGCCCCAGACCCAAAAGTTTGGATTAGAACCGCCTTTTTCAGTCAAGTATGTAGTGTATGACGTCTTAATCTGCTTATCCCATCTGTGTATGTTCTTTTGTTCCATTAGTAAATTTGTCTTATAAATGACTTGTATTCAGACTCCCAAAATAGCAATACACTTTACATTTTAAAAATTGTCACCAGCATCTGTTTCACTACATTAAAGTTGCCATGTTTTCTGTTCAGTTAATTAGAATGTGTATTGAAAAACCTAGATCTAGAATAAGTTACAAAGGATTAAGTAAAAGTAGATGTGTGTGATAAACTAATGTTGTCTTTGCTTAGTTTTCAAGTTGAATAGCACAGAACTAAAATAATCTGGTCACATCTAGTCACATAGCCCTGTATTATGGAATTTGCACCTAGTTTGCTTTTTTCCACGAGCTAGAGCATTTCAAATCCTGAGAGACTTAAGCACCTTGTTTCTTAGTGTATTTTCTTCTGTTTCCTTTTAAAAACATGAAAAAATAAATACGGAAGACTACATTTGGAGGTTATTAAGGTTGCACAGTTAGTCACTTAAAAGCTGGTAGCAGCCCAAATTAGGTTTGAAAGTAAATGAAATGTACACACAGCAAATTGGGAGGGGGTCTAAATGAAGTATAGATAAATCTACATACTACACATAAAAGCCTCTTTAAAATGCTATTCAGTACATCTGGAGAAAAAGCACGAAAACTTGCAGAGTACCCTGGAGAAAAATTAATGCCAAAAGAGGCACAAGGTGTCAGAGAACAAAAACCAAGCCATGATTTTCAACTGAAGTTAGGTAACTAAACAGACTAATGCAATTCAATGCATGGCTCTGAGCAGTGACAGTCTGATGTCATAGGCACTAATCATACACTTAAAGCTCTCTCAGGCTACGCGCTTTGCCAGGCTGAGCCTCCACAGTGAGACATTATGGGATAAGTAGGGAATGTTGTAACCACATGTTGCAGCCACATGGTTCGATCCTGGGCATTGCTCTCCATTGATCAACACGGGGGCTTCAAACAGAAGCAACAAAATAGCTGACACTGGCATGGTTACTTTGGACTTATATAGGTATGAAAAAGAATAAAATTGGTCTGTACTATATTTCTATATTATATGTAGCATGTATTCAGCACACGTAGTATGTATATGAATTATGTCTATGTGTGTATATATGTGATACATGAAAAGGAAATTAAAAAATACAGTGCTTGAAAAAATAAAATAATCTTACTAAGTGCAGAGGAATGACAACTGTATGAACACCAGGTGGGATCCTGCCTGGAATGAAGCCAAAAAGAATTTTGGCACTGGATCTGGATATGGCCAGAATTTTCTTCAGTTCTTAAATACAACATGCCGCCTTGTCCTCCAGCTCAGTGCGGAGATGCTTATATGCTCTGGTTGTATATAATCTCATATTCATAAGCGTCTTGGGTATCCCCTGTAAAATCCATCTGTATTTCCCCTCTTCGTCTCAAATAAAAGAACTTGAAAGATAGTCTTTTAGAAGAAAAAGCAGAGGATTACCTAATACCAGAGCTCAAAAGATGAAAGATGGCTGTGTTTTAATGTGTATGCATGCAGTGTTTTTTTCAGAATTGACAAAAGTTATAATTACATAGCTGAAAATAAAGTTTGGTCTACCTCATGTATTATACAGTATCTCACTGCACTAGTGATGTACAATAAAACTTACTACTGGCCATAGGGTTTGGTAGGTGTTTGACCTACAAGTAACAATATGGTGAAAAGCCTTTCCTACATATGGAAATCTTCACATTCATCCTCCTCAAATGCCTCTCACGCTTAACAGGTCAGCTTCATTGCTAAACTTTTCAAGCCTTGATTTTTTTGTGGTAATGAATGGGAGAGTGGCAGTGGAGATCTGATTCTATAGGTAAGCAGCCTCCTGCAGAACAGTTACTAAAGTCACCGTGAACTATATATTCTAGATGTCTGTGTACTGGATCTATTATTTGCATGTGAAAAAGAATAGTCTGTGATCTAGAATGAGTTAAATTCTTGACAATTAAGCATAGCTTAGACAAAAAGTAGGAATGCTTTGGAAAGCTATAAAGAGAAAAGACTAAAGAAAAAGAATGCAGAAAAATGACTATTCCGGGCCCTAAAGATAAGCTACAGCAGGCAAGGGTAAGAAGCCTCAAAATACCAGCTTGCATTCTGTAGGATGCTTCTATACTATAAAAAGTAACTTTCTTAAATGAAAGAGGTCCCTTATTACAATGTTATAAACTTTCCAAACTTCTTTTGCAGACTTTTGCCCAGCCAATTAAGTTTAACTCTGACTTTGGGGTTTTTGAAGTAGTTAATGATGCCCCAGAATGCCTGGAAAGCCAACTGAAAAAAACTCTACATGATCAGAAACCTCCAAACCCCATTTATGATGTTCTAAGGAAAGCAAAGAATGATGGGCAGTTCTCCAAAATGCGCAGCGCTTCTCCAGCCTTCAATATTAATCCAAATTACAACACTATGGTAAGCATCTTATAGCCCCTGAGTTTATATTTAGATCTTACTGTAGAGATACTGGCAGTAGTTATTGTTGTGTTTGGCTTGGTAGCTTGGGAAAAATGTTAATTTATGTTAGGAAAACATAATGATGGGCCAAATTATGCCCTGCAATGCACATGTGTCTACCAGACAAGTGAATGGAATTACACATGTACATCCTGTAGCACAAAATTTTGAAGATTCTGTAGGGCAGGATTCAGTTGTGTGGTCTGAATACTTTTTAGTATTAAAAGAAAAAATATTATGACAACAGTTACTTTACTAGTGATCCCTGGAATGTGCAAATTGACTGAAACTAATGCATCTCAGTCTTTCCTTATTAATTAATTTCCTTGTGTGGCTATGAGCTCATCTGTGGTCTGGCAACACATAAGTTTCTCTTCCATTAATTCCCAAAGGACTTACATGGTTAGTATCAATTGAAATGGCCAGAGAAAATAATCTTTGGCAACAAGAAGGCTAAATTAATAGAAAGACAGGTTGGATTTTAGAAAAAAAATCTTGTTTCAGACTTGCTCAGACACTATCAATTTTGTTACTCTTACATGTTTACTTTCAGGGCTTTCTTCAGCACCAAATTAGGCAGGTTAAAATTGGGAATTGAAGCACCATATACACCTGAGAGACTACAAGACATTATAATTAGTTGTAGGAGTTTAGCTTTAAACAATAGCTTTGGAGGAGAAAAAAATATTTCACCGGGATACTTCGTTTATTCCTTTCTTGTTTACTTTGCATTGGTGTGACTGATGTGACTTTAGTTCATTTCATTCAAGGCCAGTCTAAGGTCTTGCTACATTTTTAGAGGCGGCTGCTCTAAATTATGTCATAGCTGGAAAGCTGAGAGAAAAGCAAGGAGTTATAACAGACTGCTGCTTTGCCCAGTATAAGCTTAATGATTTTGAGAAAAGAAAACAGTTTTGGGAGAGGTCAAAAGGCAATGCTGTTTAACAAAATGACAGTAATGGGAGATTGCAATTATCTGCATCTAAACTGGACAAATGCTACTATAGGACAAGGCTCACAGACATCCCTACCATGTTAAATTATTATTTTCACAAATACTTTGCCTGAGAGCACAAAAGCAGAAGAGCTATTCTTGATACTTTATTTGCTCTCAGGATTCAGCTGAGGAAATGTGTGCTTGTGCAAGTGTGGGTAACGTTCTCTGGGATAACCTCACATCATTGCAACACTGGATGGCCTTTCTTGACAAATTCAAAGGCATTTCACTATTACTGATGTCTTTCATGTGGTTTGGAGCAACAGGGCTCCTGTATTATTTAACAATGCATTTCTTTCTCTGGGCTTTTTTCTATAGATGGGAAGCATTAAGGCCCTTTGAGGAGCAGTATGCCTCAGTACACTTTCTTCTCCTTTTTGGGGGAAAGGGTGATGATTCTTCTTATTTTTGACTCCTCCTTTACTGGACAGGTAACCTAGCCTCATCCAGCTCAGCTTGGCATCTCAAGGCTGAGCTGGAACAAAATGGCCTACAGAACAGCATGCCCAAGATTGTTGCTGCAACTACACAAGGTGAAAGGAGTCAGCTTCATTCATTGTACTACACTATGACTGAACCAGAAGAAGTCATCCCAGACTAACCGCATCAAGTAGTTCAGTTCAAATCAAATACGATTTGATCTTTCAGGCATTGGGTGATGCGGCCTCCTTGTTTTCGCTGCTTTCTTCACACTGACTGAAGAGATTGACAGTTGCTTTGAATGTTACTTTGCTACAAAAAGTCACCTTGAGTGGCTGTCACACTAATGAAAATGAGCTATAATTGGAGAATCCTAGTAGGCCTTTCAAGCTACAGCCTGAATTTAAACACATCTTGCCTAAGAAATATACCCAGTGGTATTTTTCTCTGTTTTACTTACCTCTCAGATCGTTACAAATTTACAGATAAGCAAAAGTTCTCTGCATGTGAGCATGCACACTTGCAAATTATTGATATGGAGATAAGTATCTTCTTATCAATAGTCAAAATCAACTTGGTGTAAAATATGTTAAGAAAAAACCTTTGGAGTTGGGTAGAATTGATCACAACTATGGAAAGAAACTGGCTGGCATCCCACATACCTTACTTCAGAGAAACCCCAGTTCAGCAAAGCACTTAAGTATGTGTTTAGCTTTAATCAAGGGAAGTTAAACACATGCTTAAACTTAAACACGTGCTAAAAGCTTTACTGGATTGGGTCCCAGCAAGGCCTAAGGCTGACTGGGTAAGGAAGATAACGAAGGTAACAAAACCCATCAGATTAAATGTAGCATCTTTCTCTGGGGAAGGGGAAAGAGTAGAGGTTCTTTCTTTCTGATAGTATACAAAATTTTGTGTACCAGCCATGTACAGACATGAACATGTTATGAACCATTCAGATAACAAACTGGGCTGAAAGTCAGTAAATACATAAATATTAAATGCCAAAATAAAGAGGCAATCTTCTGTAGTCCAAAAAAGCTTGTCAGTTACCAAAAGGAGGCATACACTGTGTGTTTGGGAGTAATTAGTCTCCATCTCCACAAATTACATTGTATGAGCCACTGCCAACATAAGCTTTCCATATTTTGAAATATTTTCTTCTCTCTAAATGAAACCACCCACTTTCTGAGTAATTCAGATTTTTTTAATCCCCTACAGATATATATGTAGCAGAAATAACCCTTTTCCCTAATGGAATATTAGCTCATGGAAAGAAAATTTGAAATTTAATCTATGTGAACTGATTATTTGATACAGCAAGTAGCATCCATCCTTGCCCAAACTTCACCTGTTTTTACAGACAAAGGGACTTACTGCATTCTTCCCAATCATCAGCCTCATCGTCACTAAAAGGAAAAATGCACCTCAGATAAATAAAACACATCACGTCCTAAAAGTGGAAAAAGTACGCTCTTAAAAGAAAAAAAAAAGTTAAAAAGTGTGCCATGTGTCATTTCTAAGGGAAACAGCTATGGATCACTGTGACCCATAGTCAGAGAGCTCACTCTCTGTGTAAGACCCTAAGCATAGTTTTTTGGTTAGCTGGTGTGTGGTGTGTGGCTTGCTGCTCAACACCTCCCTTTCACCCCCCAAAGCCACTTATTGGAGGCACCTTGCTTTCTGCTTTGATGACACACCGAGACACAGACCGCCTGAGCAGAAATCTGTTATGGGCCCAATTCATAACCCACTTAGGTTTCCACTATAAGAGTTACTGTGTGCAATGCAGTTATGCAATGCTCCAACATAAAAGCAGGAAAAGTGATAACTGATTGGTTTTTATTTGTTTGATTTTGTTTTTAATATCCACAGCTCTTCCATTCTGGAAGTACAATTTAATTTAAGAGTTCCTTATTCTTCAAATTCTTGAGGAAAAAAGTAATAGTGGTTATTTATAAAATGTGATAAAGTCAGAAAAATGAGCAGTTTCCTATTGCAGAAAAATTATGAGCATCTAATTTGCATTTGGAATTGTACCATAAAAGCATGATTCATACACACATTATTTCTGAAGAAAAACCATCCATGCTTTGTTAAAAAAGTTATACTCTTATAGATGAAATCAGATTTAGACCTCATTAGCTGTTGATAGGAAAGTAAATTAACTCAATTGTCCTAGCACGATTAAGGTTAAATTGGATAACAAAGGTGATGTTAATTGTATATTTGTCTTCCTGAGACAATCCTTCTGTAGAAGATGGATGGAGAGAATCAGTTACATGGCATACAAAATGAGAAAGTCAAGAATACTGCAAATCTTTGGCATTTCTTTTTTAATAGTGTCTTGATCGAGAACAAGCAATTCAGTGGATTAAGAAAGAAAGACTTCCAGCATTTCTAGAAAGCGACTGTTACTTTGAATACAGGTATTGCAATCTTATATGCTGTCTCTCAGTTTTAAATCTGTACATTTTTCTCTTCTGTTTAATTCACCTTGACAGTACCCTTAATATGTTTTCTCCCACCTCTAGTCCTGTTTGTTTAATTTTAGCATTTTAGTGACCTGGAAAAAGTAAAATCAGTGACTTCTTTCACTCACCATTCTGTAATTTTCCTCAACCATGAATTACATAATATATTACACCATTACAAAGAAAGTAAGTGGGATTTATTGATTTCTGAATCTCTGTTCCATGGAGCTATCATGATAGCAATGCATCTCTCTCTAATTAATATGGAGGCCATATAAGTAGAAGATATGAATCTGTGAAATCTATTTGGAACAAACAGCCAGTCCTTTTTATTTCAATTATTAGTTTTGTGTCTTTGGGCCCACTGTCAGACTTTCTTTTGCAAGGTTCTCTGTGGGATGCCATGGCATAGTTGGATGATTTACTGTTATACACTTACTATATTTTTCCAGATGTGCTTTCAGCAGATGTTCAGAAGGCTTAGTGTGCTTTTTGGAAGGATCTTCCTCTACATCCCTTAAGGTTGTGTCTAGAAGCTGATAATTGTAGTGTGGTTTAGAGGTCCTAAAAGGAGAGGCAGCCTGGCATTAGGGTTCACAAAACTCATGTTTGCTGATTGTAATGACAGACTAGTTACTGGAGTACAGACTTCCATATGAAAATTTTCAAAATATTTTAAACTTTCAATATCCTGAAGACTGCACCTAAATTCATGGGGAAAACTGTGCAAAGAATAAGTAAACCATGAAAGAGTGCCCCATTTTACCTTTAGTAGCATCCTGCTTTACAGGTTTCTGGGCATTGTGAAACACTAAAAAATTGATCTTCTGCTATAGCAAAGTACTTCCTTGATCAAGCAGAGCTACCTAAAAGAATTACTTACATAAAATTAACTAAGCAAGTGCCTAATTTCCATTGATATCAATGTTTTAAGTTGCTTTCCTGAATCAGGATCAAGAAAAGCTAAGATGCTAAATGGGAAACCTGCATTTAAAGATGAAGTTACCCCAATCCTAGAAAGAAATCCTATTTGCCCTCAAATAGAGGGGGCAAACAAAACTGGGCATTCAGCTCATGGCCATAGGCTCAGGCATAGGCTTTTTCTTCCTTTGGTTGGTTTTGTACTGCTTTCTAACCTGGTTAAGTTTTGTCCCAGTTCTTGAGCACAGAGCATCCTTGTTATCATCATGTGGTTCTAAGAGTGCCTTTCCTGAACATCGCAAGGTTCACACTAACACAAGGTAGCACTGGAGTGCTGTTCAGTACTATGAAGTCCTCATACAGCATACAGCTGAACATGGTAGCGCCAGCTGCTTTGTTATCATCTGAAAGTTCAATTAGTATGATTACTGCTGTGGCACTGCTGCTGGAAGATTGCTTATATCAGGACCAGGAAATGCAGTGTCTGGTAGAAACACAGGGCTTCTGCACTCTAGGAGAATAGTTCCATTTTAGCAATCAAAATGTTCAAGGGCTTCTTGGCAGGACTTGGCGCTGCTGACTATGGAATGGCAGTACTGGCATTTATATATGTGACAGCAGGTGAGGGGTGAAATAACAAAGCAGATCATGAAGTTCCTTGTGGCAATTTATTTTTAGAGTGGTCATGGTTTTTATTGCTTATTCTAGTGAAAAATCAACTGTTTCTCTGACTAAAAGCTAAAATTAACTCTTTTCTTGTCTCAACATTTAATTTCAGGCTAGCTAAATTGATATCACAGGTAGAATGGAGCAACACTGGCATTAACTTCATTATAGATAGTGACTATTATCCATGGATAAAGAAGAGAGAACCAAATTCTCCCCCTCCTGAGGAGGGTGACACTTTGTTGAGTACGAAGAAGTTCTACATATCACTTGGCCAGGTAAAATAATGTTTAGCGGGTGTAACATCAAGCTAGATTGAATGCATTGGGCTAAATTATTGTAACTGAGGTCACAACCTAATTGGATAATTGATTGTCTGAATATCCCTTCTTTTCAAAGCTCTTTGTACTATAGAAAAAGATTGATGGGTTGTAATACAGCTTAAACAGAACTGGGGATTATCGTTATAGAAATCTATACAAATGGACCGCACAAAATGACTACAGACAGTAAGCCCTCTGCTCTCAGAAACACTGCAATAAATAGAGAAATTTGCATTATTCTATGACATTTCTTTTCCTAGGCTACAGTTTCTCAGATGAAGGATTGGTTTACATTAGCAAAACAAAGTGAATCCATGAAAACTACAGATTCATTTATGCATCCTGTAGCTTCTAGTCAAATTCAAGATGCTCAGTCTTCACCTGGGCAGCATGAAAGAGACATTTCATTAATCGAAAAAGATAGCCTTCTGGGTAAGTAACAGGGGCTCAGCCATAGTACTTATAACACAAGTCTGACTAGGTGAAAGAAAGCGTTTCAAGGAATTGCTGCTAACTCCACTTATTCGCATGGTGTCTTAAGCTTTGGACAGGGATTTGTTTCTTTCCATAGTCACAACTCTAAATTAAAATTTGAGCTAGTAGCCAAGTAATTTTGTGATAATAGAAGCTTCTTTTCTTACATACATTCTTCTGTCTCATAGATGTCTGTAAGTTTCAGATGAGGGGCTTTCTTTTCATTTTATATGTTTTGAAAGACTTTTGTCTGTATTCTTGGGTATTTGATAATGTATGATTTGTGTTGCAGCCATCTTCTTAGGGTATTTATATTGGGTATTTAAGGGCCTTTTGGCTGCCAATTTTTATGAATCTTGTAGAACATAATCATTTGTGACACTCCTATCTGTCAAATTTATCTAAAATTTTTCAGCAGGTTTCAAAGGTATTAGGAGAGAACATACTGGTGCACATATGGACATACCCAATTGCATAGCCTTGCTTCTGTTCTGTTGGCAGTAGCAAGATGAACAGAGAAGTCTCAGTTCATATGTTCGAGTTCTGTCTCTCCGATTCTCAGAGGAAAAAGCAGCCAATCCACTTTGAGACTTGTACTGCTGGGACCTCGGGGTCCAATGGCTGAATGGAAAACTGGAAGACATGTTAACTCCAGAAGTCTGTCTTCTTCCCCATGAGGATCACCCCAGGACATATACTGCCGATTCATGGATTATTAGTGAAGTTACTCAAGTCACACTTGTTTGCAGCTCACCATTCTCCCACTAATTTTTGGAGTGCTTTGAGCAGAGAGGTCACAAGTGCACCAATCTTGCAGAGCGTCGTAATGCAGCATCGCTCTGTATTGCAGTGGGCTGGGCATAGGCCTGTGGAAAGCCTCTCTGTCTCTTCTTTTGCTGCCGTTGTCCTGCAGTCAGCAGCATTTTGCTGAATATTCATTTTGATGAATATTTTACATCTTCTCACTGAAAACTTTATTTTATAACATAGGGCTTCATTTTACATGTGCTTATTACTCTTCTTTATGGTTATTTCATGGGAAATCCAGCATTCTTTCAGACAGAAAACTCTTTTTAGGCACAGTATTCACCTGGTGTGGGGGTCAGGCACTGGAAGCAATAAAAGACATGAGCTAAGTTTCTCAGAGCCAGCCTGCAATTTGAAAGAGTTCAATAGCTGAAGGTATTTGCTTGGACAATCCAGTTTGAATTCCTTGCTCACAGCTTCAGTTTGATCAGGGTTATCAATTAATGTCTGGAGCAAAACCCTGAGCCACTTGGCTTTTGATTACTTAATTTTGATTACTCTCTCCCTAATTCCCTCAGGTCTTCTGAAATCATTCTTCATGTTTCATTTTCACAGAACTGTGTTGAGAAGCTTTATAATTTTTCTTTGTCAAGTGAAAACATTTGAAATAGTTTAGAAATAAGAAAAGATATTTTTATATTAATGTCAACATATTGTGCTATACGTACTTACGCATGAAATTATGTAAGTGCAGAGCAGGGAATCTCTATGCCATGTTCTTAATCTAAGCCTGTCTGTGACAGTGGCCAGCACTGGTTAGACGTGTCTTATTTTCAGAGGAAGATGGCAGGAATGTCTAACTGCCATTGCCATTTATTGACTAGGCCACCATAGAGGGTTACACAGGCTGATAATATTGCAAAGGTGAATTTAGTGGATCTGAGAGATTTATCACTTTTCTATCACAGCCTGATGTAATGCATGTGCTTAGAGGCTGTAGCAGTCTCCTTAATGACAATGTTTTGCCTTAGTGATACAATAGAGTATGAAAGCCTACATCCTAGCTTTACGGAAATACAAAAAATTCAGTTTATTCTATCGTTTAAACACTGGATTGATATGAAGATATTGTAGAGCCACGACTGAATTATGAATTTGTTTCTTCTTAGTTTCACTTAGATTCTGCTGCTGTTCCCAATATCTGTAGTTATTCTGCTCATTTTTACGGGACTCACTTGTACATTGCCAGCAGCATTATACGTCATTATGTATAGTCAAGGTCATCTTTGCTAACATGCTCCAGAAGTACTTGATTGCTAAAAGTCTGGAAGAGGCAGAAAAGACATTTGAGCAAGTTAAAGCAGTAAGTTTATTTCTCACCAGACCAGGATGCCAGGGCATGCTTAATAGCATGGGAATGATGATTTGGGTAAAAGGACTTAAGTAGAGAAGTGTAGACAAAAAAAATAGGGCTGGTCACTGTTCTGAACTTGTTAGTTATGAAACATCTCTGAATGGAAAGGACCCATTTCTGGGTGGCAGACTAGACTGCAGGATTGTTAAATGTTTCCAGAGCCCTTGACATAATCGTTTGTTTTGTTGTCCTTCTATGTATGTAAAGATTTTACCCAACTGACAGAGGACTGTTTGATGTTTTAGTCTTTTGCAACAATCAACGTAAGTAGACAAAGAATTATCACTTACTAGCTTCCTCATGCCTGAACAAAAACCAGCCCTCCTACTGTGACTTTGATCAAACTATGATCAAATGCTCAGGAAGAAACCAGGCCTTGCAGCACAACAAGGTGGTTTAACGAGTGCTGAGGAGCTGGGATGCTCAGCTGAGTAAACAAGACAACTGGCTCCAGAGGGAGTTGTTCCTGAACTCTGCTGCTCTGCTGGAATTCAACAGGGAATGAGTTTCTGAGTCATGGGGCTGAGTTTCTAGCCAGATAGCAATGGCAGAAGCACCTCTGCTATTCCTTCCTCTGCAGCATGACATGGTCTGATTGTTCCACAGTGGCACAATATAAATATGTTGCATTTTTTAACTCTTAAATGTTGATATGCAAGAGAACAGCCCTGAATCAAAAGGGTGTTGAAAGATCTTTTCTTATTTAATACAGAATCAGGTTCCCTGTCTAAGGAATACCACCAATGGAGTTTCCTTTCCCCTTCAAGGACAGCATCAGCAAAAGCTGACATTGTCAGGGAGGGATCCAGAGAGGCTGAGGAGGGTTCTTCTGTGGCCATTGCTGAACCTCCTTCCCACAGTCAGTTAAGAGTTTATCTAGACCTGAAATGGGACAGTGCAGCAAAAGAAGAAAATGGACAGGAAAGCACAACTTTTCAGACACCGCAAAAATTCATACCAGCTTATACTCAATTTGTAATGAAGGAACCCATTTCAGAACTGACCCACCAGCCAGCTGCTGACACGGAGAGTGATGTGGATTTCCACAAACAACCTGAAGCGTTTATACATGAGCTAGCAGAGAATGAATTTGCCCATGGTACTGCAGAATCACTCTTTTCCCAAAGATCTTCTCCATTTACTGTCTTGTACTCCAAGGGAGATGTAAGAGAACAAGATACTGAAGAAATAAGCTTAAGATCAAGTTCTGAAAGCGATGGGGCAGACAGTAGGGCTGCCTGGTGTATTAGTCACAGGACTTATGACACTGGCAACAGACACGAGTTTGAAAGATTCAAGAAGTTCATTAAAGGAACACTTGGGGAGAGGTACTGGTGGCTCTGGATGGATATTGAAAGACTAAAGGCTCTTAAAGACACTACAAGGCAGCAAAGGTACTTCCCATTATTTAACAGTTATTTCCATTATTTTAATACTTCTAACCTAGCTACATCAATGCAGGTTTTGAGATTTCAGAATAAATTGTAGTGTTTGAATAGAACAGACAGAATTAAAGTAATCATGAGTGTCCTGACAAGGTAAGTCAGGAATGACTCTGATGAAGCTGATAGAACTTTTTGCCCAGTCATGTTTGCAAAGCTTACATGGAATCGGAATTGTCTTAATATTACGGCTTTATTAGAAAGAGATTTGGAAAACAGATGGCAACAGAAATTAAAAAAAGAATAAAAGAACTTAAATTCACAAGTAGGGCAGTCAGTATGACAAACTGCTTTAGTGAAAGGCTCTGCTGGATTCAGATTGTCTGTTCTAAGGCACATTACATTTTATCTTATACACAACCTGTCTCTAATTTGTGGAAACATTGTTTTGGCTTCTGCCACTTGCAATTAAAAACATGTTGCATGACAGCAGTTTAACCAGTAGGATGAACTGTACTTAGTTCTGTATAGCATCTGATACATGCTTATGTGACTATTTTTGTTGACTCAAGGCAACTCAGTAAGATGAAAAAACTCTATCTGCTGAGCAATGGAGACTATTTCCTCAGTTCAGAAGTGTTACTCAGACTTGACCTACTGCATGGAGAACAGTGGAATATAAGACATTTAAGACGGATTCAGCCTGAAGTAGTGAAACCTCTACTTCTTTACTGGTATGGAAAAATGAACATGAACTAAGATTCTATTAATTAACAAATTTCCCTTTCCTTTGATAAGCCTGTTAGGTTTATTTCATCTCACTTACCCCATTGCAATTACGGGAAGCAGTGTCATCGTAAATACTAGCAGATGTTGCCTCTGAATTTTTAGTTGAGCCTAAACTACACTGCAATCTGCTGAGAAGTCAGGTAGATCTGCTTTACTGAGCCCTTGTTATTTTACTGCCAGAGCATCTGAGCTACTTTGTGTATAGCTGCCTTGGATACCATTCAACTAAACTTCAGGCTTCAGGGTACAGAAATCCCTTCTGGCATAGAAGGTTAATTCTGTCCTAACCTATTCCCCATATTGCCCTTCTCAAGTTTCTGAGGATGCTCTGTGTATACATCTCTGTGGAATTTGACCCTGAGACTTTACTGTTCAATGTCTGTCATGCAAAATGCCTTTTACATATTGACAGCTTAAGCAAGGATAGAAATTCTAACCTGTTTCCAAAACACAAGCTAAATTTTTGAAGGTCTCCCCTCCCCAAGGGGGATCAACAAATTGCTGGTATAAACAAATACCTGTAATTGTGAACTTTGCTGTGGAACCTCATGAGAATTGTGGTGCAAGTCCTGTGACCTACAATCCTTTTCTATTCTTCGCTGTAGGATGGATGGACCATATCCTACTGCAAACTCATACAAAGGCAACTATGTAATGGTGCAGAATTTGCAACCTAAGTTTATTTATGTGTCTCTTGGTTTTAGATTTGGAAGAGTGTCTAAACATATCTTTAACACTAACTGATTTTTATTTCTAGGTGCATATAGCACCATGTCTTAATATGGTAAACACCATCATGGGGAAAAAAAAAGCCAAAGAGCCCAATACTTCATATTTTGGGAAAGTTCTGCTTATTAGCTTTTTTTTCTCTAGGGGTCCCAGATTTTGTGTGACTCATTCAACAGCAATAGAAACTGCCAGTGCAAAACTGAAGCTCTGGCACACATGCCAAGAGAGAACAAGGGTGGACATTGATCCTTTTCCACAAATGGTATCATTGCTACCGCTGACACCTAAGTCTTGCAAGACCAGGATACCACCTTCCCTTCCTCAGGTAGGTAGGATCACAACATTAAAAAAAAAAGCCTTGTCCCATCAAAAACAATGATAAAACTTGAATTCAGTGGAACATGAATATGGTACTTAGTTGTTAGGAAGTCAAGGTTTAGCAAGCTGGTCTGTTGCAGACAGTTATGTATAAAAATGCAAAAAAAATTTTACTATACTTTATGCAGCAAGTTGCTACAAATTGAGTCAAATTATCTTCTCAGTTAGATCCTGGCTATTTCATAAGTCTTTGGGATAGACATTTTAGCTCAAAATTCTCAGAACTGCAAAATTAAGGATCTAGCAGTGTTGATTCTGCCCTTCAACTAGCCTTTTCTTAATCCAGAGTAATTCTTACAACTTCACTGCAGTTACCCTGAATCTACCTGTCATGTTTGTAAAAAGGGCAGAGTTCTGTTCATTTTCAGTCAGCTACATGTGATTTTTGCTGTCTAGAGGGCCATGAGCCACACAACACAGACCTTTTCACAGCTTGTAGCTTGCCAATCAGTTTTGACTCTTTTCTTCCTTGAAGGCCTGAATTTGAGAGGTAATTGCAATGAAAGCTGCAGGTTTTCAGCAACACAGTGTTAAGCTTCAGGACAGAAGGTACTTAGAGAATGTGAATCAAGACTGTGGTTCCGGTATCCAGAACTGTATGGTCTATGCCACAGATCTGTTCACACACACCTCTGGTTACTTTGAGTTGGCTAGTTTCAGAGTACAATTATATTTTTTTAAAAACTAATTCATGGAGATAAGGGAGGAAAAACAGTGGGACAGATTTCCTATTCGGAAGAAGCTGAGTTCAGGAGCCAGATTCCTGCTGATCACAGCAGGAATGGGAGCCAGAAGCAGCTGCCTCTTACAGAGACCCATTTTGGCTTCACAAGGTGCGCTAATGACCCAGGACTAGCTGTAGGTCAGGCAGACAGGATTCTAACTCTGCAGGTTTTCCAGTTCTGTGGAGTTCAGCACTTGAAGAAAACTATGACCTGGCACCCATGAACCTCACAGCTGATGGACCATTTCTTGCTGCTTTTTTCTTTTTTTTTTTTT
>SAYO01010365.1:20381-31151 GCA_004023745.1 Recurvirostra avosetta
GGACGGACTCCCTGACTCCCTGTCAGGGAGTGTAGTGAGAGGATGAGGGGTAACGGTTTTAAACTGAAAGAGGATAGATTTAGTTTTGATATTAGGAAGAAATTCTTTACTGTCAAGGTGGTGAGACACTGGAACAGGTTGCCCAGAGAGGTGATAGATGCCCCATCTGTTGCAGTGTTCAAGGCCAGGGTGGATGGGGCTTTGAGCAACCTCGTTATTGCAGCCTGTGGCAGGGGGGTTGGAAGCAGGTGAACTTTAAGGTCCCTTCCAACTCCAAACTATTCTATGATTTTGCAATTCTATGACAGCCACAGGTGTTGATGGTGTCCCTCACGAGATGGAGATACATCACTTCATCTGATAATGCAGTGTTGACCACCAGGTTGGAAGAGAAATAAAATATCCTACAGCTCATCTCTAATAAGGTCGATCAGAAAATCACAAGGCAACAAGGCCAAAATGTTATGAATTCTCTTCTGATGGCAACTGATGGCCTACTTCTGCAGCAGATTCACAGTGGCTTCCTCTTCTTTCAGTCTCATATGAGCTGAAAAGCATTTAATTTCCTGTCCCTCAAGGTGGTGAGACATATGAAGTTACTTTGGGAAATTCCATGACTTTGGGAGTTGACATCAAAAAAAAAATGAATAAAAAAGACTGGGAGTTGCAGTTGCACAGCTGCTTTTCTCTATAACCTTACGGGTTTTTGTTTAGTTAATATCCTTTCTATGTTCAGAGTATGGATAATTTCTCAGGCAGGCTGTATCCATAGACTTACACACATAGGCTGTGCCTATATGGTTCTTTTCTTGTGTTCTGTACACACACCTGTAAACACAGGAAGTCTGTGGACAGGACATGTGGGAGTGCCTGCAGACATCTAAGGATAAAGTTTGCTTAGGCTGCAGGGTTGCTGCTGTAGATCTTGGAAAAGAATTACTGCAAAGCAATTTGAGCTCAGTCATCCACAAGTCCAGCACAAGTTGGAAGAGTAACCAAAGGTGGGTAACTTCTCTGGTCATGGAGGTGAAAGCTTCTAATCAGTCTTTTACTTAATGTACTCACCTCTATCTTTCCAGAGCTTTCCTGCTTGCTCCATTATCCTGTCTGAAAGTATTTCTTTAATTTTTCTCAATCCGCTCCTTCAGTTATTCCCCCCTCCAATACTTCCAGCTATATTGCTGTTTGTTTTCCGTTATGATCCAGGGACAGAATTTTGTTAGAATACTTATCATCATTATTACTAGTGGCTATTTTGTAAATGTCCCCATTTCTTTGAAGTTTTATTTTGTCCTGGACATAAGGCTACGTGCTTGCTTTATTTCTAAGGGCATAAACAACTTGCCTCTTGTTGGCTAACAGAACAGATGTCCTTTGCCCACACACTGATTAGCAGCAGTCATCACATTCTGCAGAATCAAAGACACTATAGGTCCTCTTTGCCCTTCGGCTTTATACTTCACACCACAGGTACAGGTTAGGGGGTTGTTGAGGTTGTTGAGGGTTGTTTCCTTGGGAGTGGGAGGCACGTATGTGTGTATTTGATTTGGATTTGTCCTGGAGCATTACAACTTTGCATTTCCCACTGTATACCACATAATGACTTGCAGTATCAATGCTACTGACTTTGTATTCACTGGCATAGCAGAGAGAGGAACTTAGACTAAAATGGTATCTGTAACAAACAGCATGCTGCTATCTACAGTATAGTTTTCACCTTGACTGTAGACAACAGAAATCAATGTGGATACACAGGGAGGAATTTGGTCCAGTGTCTACTATGGTCAGAGATACCAGAGTGGAAGCTACACCAATTCAATTTAACTTAACACAAACACAGTGAGAAGGAGTCAAGAGTATGCATTTGAGAATATTGGAACTACGGAGGAGCCAGATTTGTCAGCAGTCAGAGATTTCTTTTCCTCAAGCACTCAGCTTGGTCACATTCTGTTTAAGCTTCAGAAACACTCTGTTCACTCTCAACATGCTTGGAGTGAGTTTAGTGGGTCAATCCTTATGGCAAGTGTGGCATTCTTCACTTGGGGGAAAAAAAAAAGAAAATATTGGCTTTGACAATAAAGAAATGTACTAGGAAGGGTTTTAATCTAATTTCCTAGTCAAGATACCATATCATCCTTATGTCTTCAGATACATGCTACTTAAGGTAAGAGTCTATCATGTAGAAAATGTGAAGCGGCGCGCCCAAACTGTAAGTTTCACATACGAAGAATGTTTTGTTTTCTGACAAGAGCCAGGGAGACAGTAATGTTCCTGGTTCAAACCCAGTGAAAAATTATATATGAGACAGGATAGGGAATCCCAATCTTTCTCATACTATCTTTGGAGACTTAGGGAAAAAAAAAAGAAAAAAGAAAAAGTCAGTCGAGCATTTTGCTTATAGATTAACAATGATGGAAGAAATAGTTACGCAAAATCAACGGAATAAAACCCAAGGATGAGCATGATTCAAAATGAAACTGTGGTTAGGGCAGACCGTCAAAACACAGAGAAAGCCTGGCTCCTAGTTTGGGAAAGGGAGGAAAAGCAGTTGAAGGGAAGGTTTGAGGAGATAAGCCCTGAGGTTTCCTTTCAAGGATAGGCTGTTAAAAAGTACAAGATGTCTTGCTAGTAAATACACAATGTCATGCATAAATCACACAGAAGCTGTAGATGTTGGCCAGAACAGAAACTCAGACAACTTCTGTGTTGCTGAAAATTTCCCCAGAAGTGTCACTTACTGGCAAAGTTCCCTCTGCACAAATTCCCCCAATCTCAAAGGCAGACTCTCCACTGTACTACAGCTGACTCCCCATTATTCAGATTCCTTCTCTATCACTCAAAATTTGAGACGACTACATGGCATTTTTCACTCAGTTTGGAGTTACACCTGGTGCGGGCCAACACACAGAATTGTCAAGCAAAATTCAGTTCCTCCACATCCCACTTATTCCCCTGGGACAGAGGTCTTGCATCCTTGTATTCAGCATATGCTTCAGTAGAAGGAAAAAAACAACCAGTCTAGTTCATTGACATTACTAATCTAGTATGACAGCACAAGCCAAGCAGACATTGGCAATACCTATTCACTCAGAAAACACTCAGAAAAGAGGTTATGGAAAGAAGAGAGCAAGACAATTTAATAAGGGAAATTCTGTATAGCATAGTATTAAGTACTTCTCTTCCTTTTTGCACAGCATAGTCAATAGAGTTGACATATCACTAAAATATGTTTTATTTTGAATACTAAATACCTTTTGCTCAACCTCTGGCCTGGAAAACAGGGTTCATTATATGCAAAGCATCTTTCCAGTGACTGGCACCTGCATAATGCATTCCAGCATGTCTATTTGGTGCAGGGAGGACTGTCATTAGTGACTCACATGAAGGAATCCACTGGGACCCTGCCAGCGCTACTACATTAACCCCTGATTAGCAGCAGCATTTTACAGGCTGGCTACACATGGATTCTACGGAGCAGTACTGTCTGCTAATAGAATATATCTAGGATCCATCTGCTTAAAAAGCACAGATTATGGAGTTCCAGGAAACAGTGGAACAAATGCTGTGTGCTTCTCCCCGATTCATCCCTTTAAAGCTGAAATTAAAAAAAATAGGCAGAAAGTTGGTTTTGCTGACTCCATTGGATTAACATGATAAAGGTCCCTAAAGAGCAGGAACACACCCTGTTCTATGCTGTTCTCTGTGTCATGCAGCATGGACAGTTTTAGCAGAGCATAAACTTTGAATCCCAGCTATTTCTGGCTGCCAGAATAAATTTGAACTGATAATCTTATGTAGATTAGAGCCCTATATTTCTTTCCATTTATATAGAAGACTGAGATAATTCAAACCAGAAACAGGAGCCTCCAGGAGAGTCAGAGATGTAATCCCCTCTTTACTGTACACACAAACCTACACTGAGCTTTTTCCACATGCACAAAGCACTCCACAGATGCTCTTATTTGACAGAGTGATGTGGAATGATGGCATAGACTTGAACAAAAGCTTGATAAATGATAAAGATATGCACGTATTGTATATGTGCATGTATCAAAACTTTTTTCTTTCACAGTAGAGTTTCAGTGATTATTTTTTAAAAGCTTTCTTTTTGCAGTATTTTACTCTTTTTCACTACCAGACAATGTTAATAGGCCAGCACCTTTTAATTTTTCTGGGTGAATCTAACAGTACAAACCTCTGGAAGAGCTATAATGGTGTAAAGGTGAAGATCCCAGGACCCTCTGTGATACAGTAATCAATAAAATACACTTAAAGCCAAAGGTGAAAGAACGAAAAATCCCTCCTATTCTTGAAGTCAATGTGCATGTGAAATCACGTCATCAACACTTTCACATATCAAACCACGACAAACCTCAGATGAATTTGTTACCTTCACTTTGTGTGGTAACTAAAGCCTCATCAGTCAAGTATTTACCCCTGAGCACAGCTTTAATGGCAGTATCACACGCATGAATGCTTGCATGTGCATGTAGTATCAGCATGTTGGATCTTCAGTAGCATCTAATTATTCCTACTAGCAATGCCAGAGATAGACCACCATGTGAGGATAGAAATAGATTTGAAAATGGTAGCTGAAAAGCTGTAAGGGGCAAAAATTATCACATTATAGTTGGCTATCACTGTACTATTTCATTTGCTATCCTGCATCCCATACAGATATGGGTACCCATTTGGCGCTTTCATTTGGCCTGTTTTTAAATTAATCAGAATTTACTGAATATTACTTTTGCTTACTTAATATTAATTTTAATTTTTTTAGCAAGGCTTCTGTATTCAGTGTGTTGTTTATCTGCCTGTGTGCCTACAATCTGTACTAATTTTGGATCGTTTAACTATTTTTAACTTTGTCTGGGTTAAAAGGCTCAAAGACTATTAACTTTCTATAGTTTTATGGAAACAGGCTCCCTAGTGGCAAGAGAGACAGCTTGTTTAAAAGGTTTGACTGAGATAAAAAAGCCTCAACACGAACTCATGTTTTAGTAAGCATCAAAGAATACATAAAAGAGAGAAGAAACATAGGTAGCATGCACACCATCTCAGGTACCCAAGCTTCATTAGTGCTTACAGAAGTCCTCAAAGTCAACACTTTCTTCAGAATTTACCATTCAAATGCTTTACTAAAGTCTGCCTGTAGTTACCTTTATTTATAGCTGTAAGAATGAAGTCAGGTTTCTTTGAGGGGACTTGTTTTCCATAAAATTGTGTTACTGATTGCAGCTACAGTCTGATCCCTTCATTCTTTATCAAAAGAGTCCCATATCTGCTTTTCTACTCCTTTGCCTGAACTGGTGACAAACTTTAGTTCATTGTATCATTTTTCTGCCCTTTTTTAGCACAATCACAGCAGTAGCTCTTTTCCAGTCTTGAAGAATTTACCAGTTATTTTAAGATTTATGAAAGTATTAAGGTATTTCCTCAAGAGGCCACAAAGCTGCTCAACCAACTTGCATGAAAGTCTGAGGCACAAGCTACCCATCATTCCCAAATGCCCATCTTGGACAGGCGTTTTGTCTCTTCTTGGGATAAGTGTTTTGTCTCTTCTTGAATTACAGATGCATCAGAACACTGTATATCATCCTTACAGGACAAAATACATCATCCTGCTCATTTTAAAGAGATATCTGTGTTTTCTCCAGTGATGGACCAAGGCTGCCATAGGAATTTCCATTGTTGATAATACATCAAATAAATATTCCCCCCAAATAACTATACGTTGTTTGTGGCAGCGCAACCAGTGCTGCCAATCATTAATTTTCCCCTCTGCCTCCAGTCTTCACACTCCCTTATAAAATCTTCTTCCAGGACACTCCCATTCCCAGAAAAGGCTCCTACCTTGATCCTTTCAAGATACTTTGAGGAAGCTGCTCCCCATTTGCTTTGTATTCTTGGCAGGTTATTCGTAGTTTGCCTCTGATCCAAACTAAAATGCTGCATTTCCTGGCAGGATGTTCCCAAAGGGTCTGATGTTCTAGGCAAGCACTGCCAAATTTACCACAAACTGTCCAGACCTCTCAGTCAACCTTTTGTAGGAGGGGGCTGAGGTCAAGAATAACAAGGAGTAAAGTGCAATGGCTTGCAGCTCAGCACAAAACTTTTGCATAGTGCTAACTTCACTGTACCAATCTAAAAACATGCTCCTTGTGTTTTCTTGTGCTTTAAGAGCATGCTGCTACCATATGTGTAAGAGCACAGTCTGTTCCTGAAGGCAGCTGTTCCTTATTTTTAAATTTTTGTCCAAATTTACTCAACTACTGCTAGTACAGAATTAAAAGAAAATATCCATACATAGAAAAGTGCACAGTAAACTGTTTCCTGCTTGCCTTCTCCAAAACCCAGTCCTTGCTTTTTTGGTACAGAAAGAAAAGTCTGTGATATTTTCTGTAACACAGAGAAAACAACAGGAGCTTGGTCACAACTATCTGTTGCTTGCAGTGACATTTCTGTTTAAGGATTCTCTTATAATGTAAGTTTCTGTGATGCTGGTTACCTACTAAAGTTAAACAATAGAAGAAATATGGAGATCAGCTATTTTGTTGCATAGCCCAGCACACTTATTGTATAGTCTTAAATAAGACCCCAAAGAAAAAGCAACGAGAATATTTTTTTCCTGTAGGTTCTTCCTTTAGCTCCTAGATGTGGTAAAATTGAGATCTGGACCAAACAAACACTGTAAATTCAATTCTGATTTTATTTGTAACATAGGAAATACAGCAATCTCCTTATTTTCTAGCTCAACCCACAATCAGTCACAGAAATTAAAGATGGAAGAAAAAGATTTTCTTAAAAAGCACATCATTGTTATGATGTTGCTTACACTATGCTATGTAGATATTGAATAGCACAGATTTATGAAAAGCAAAGTTCTCCTGCTTATTCCTCTGCATCACTTTCCATTTTCCAGCTGTAAACGATGTTGAGGACAAAATTTGAAACAGTAGTTGCTGGCTGATCCAGGAAGTTGAGCAAAAGACAAAACTGTTGTTAGAAGTGTAGTGTTATCTGTGTATTACAAATTTCAGAGTTGTGAGGATTTGCCTTTCAGTTTGGACTACCTACCATGAAAAGAGAGAAAACACAAAGTCAAAAATTTGCTCATTTCCCCTTTTGAGAGTTTATAGTCATTGTGCAGTATTTGACATTTTTCTTAAAGCTACAGTTCCTGGAGTCTAGTGACTGCATAAACATCTTAGGTTTTATTCAAAGCAAAAAAACATCTAGCCTTTGTAGTGTCAAAGGAAGTTTGCAAACCTGCCCTAAAATCTCTGCAAATGAAGGTAAGGGAAATGGCAAATAAACAAAAAAACCCGAATCACTGATTTGAAGTGCAATTTATATTATTTAAATTCTCCAGGTTGGCAATACTCGTATCTCTTACAGCTTTCTGTTATGCAAACAGATGACAAGTCCTCTTCCTCTTTCCCTCAATTCTATGACTATGCAAGCCACTGTCCAATTCTGCTTCTTGTCCTGACGGGGAGATGCAGCCATAGGCTGCGGTGTGGGCTGTGCAGTTCCTCATCCATCTCATCGAACAGGGAATGGATGACACGATGGCTTGTGCTAATGAGAGGCTGCAGTGTGCTGGCTACCCCAAGTATCCCAGCCTACCCTTCCATTTTGGTTTTCTTCCTCTTGTTCAAAACTGGGATCAAGTACTGCATTCTTCATACACACATATGTATGCAAAATGGGTGTACCAAATTAGACACTAATTCAGCTCCCAAGGTTATCAGGCAATCAGGTACCAGCAACACCAGCTGATCTCCTGCTGCCTGAAAGCCTGCAGAAAACAAGTTCAAACCAAAAGACAGAGAGATAGTGAAAGCATTTAGTGTTGGCAGAGCCCGCAACACTAACAAAAGGGCAGGGAAGCAGTCTCCTACACAAAGGGATAGGAGGAGTTAGCTAACTCTCTTTGGATGATGACAGATTTTTCTTGAAAATACATTTATATGCTGCCACGACAGAAGTGCAGTTTAGGTGTCTTGTTCTTTCCTGTGGGCATCCAAGAGTCATTACTGGTTTGCATATAATGAAGCAGTGTTTTACTAGCAGTTCTATACTGGGTTTTGTCCTTTCCAGGGGGCAGGAAGGGGAGAAGTTAAGGAGATGACAGAAGCCAGGAAAGGAATGGGAAAGAAATGTCCAGATTCTGATCCTTAAGTTTATATGTCTTTGAATAATTATGTATTGTGTATGAATGTAATTACATCTATTAATATAATTATGCAATTATAGTCATAGGAACAAAAGTCTTTTATTGCATTCACATTAAGTATAAATTGCTCTTTTAAGTTAGCATTACAGTTTGGAGATTGGTCTTCTAAGTCTTTGGTCTTATTAGAAACAAATATAGTCAGTAAGGTTATGGGGACACAGGACTTTGTTAAGAGTTATTTTATTTCAGTCTGTCTGCTGCATGTTTTTATCCCTTACTGTCTAAATAAGTTTTGTGGAATATAAAGGTTCTGATATCAGTGACATAATATCAAAATAAATAAAAATGTAAATGTTCTCAAACAGCAGCTTGATTTAAAAAACCCCAACACTTGTGTCTGTTGCAAATATCTTTCTAATTATTATTCTGAATTGGGTTCCTCATTCTTCCCAGTATTCTTAACCTTTTGTAATTCTCATTCAGGCCTTGGAATCCACATACATGATTTCTAGCAAAAAAACATATTAATTATGTTTATGAGCAGCCTCACAAGCCATTTCTGAAATATGGTCACTAGAAATATAGTTGTAAAGACCTGATTTGAACATTTTTATGATCTCACTCAAGAACAGCTGCAATGGTAAACTTTCAGGTTTAGGCAATGATCTGGGCCTGCTCTGTTTTTCATGCACTTTCTTTCCTTGTGGCTGCTTGGTGAGCTGGGGGGCTCAGTAACAATTTATAAGGCTAGTTGGGTTTTGCAAAGTTTCTGAAGAGGGGCGTTAGGCATGACAGAAGACCAAGGCTCTCATCACTGTCACCAAGGGTCAAAGCAATCCATCCACAGGACAAGTTTGCCTGCATCTCTTCTGTGGAAGCCTTTTATCAGCTTTGGTCCTAGAGACAATTTACCAGCAAGTGACAAAAATATACAGGCAGGCTGCAGTTGACATCTTGAAGGAAAAATCTCCCTGTTTCCTACAGGGAACTAGCTCCATTATACCATAATAAGACATCAGTAACTACCTCAGAAAATAACAGTTATATCCCAGATGGCTCTTTCACTAGAATAGGAGGAATAAAGAGAGAAAGAAAAATAATCAAACCGAACAGAAAATATAAACTAAATGAGCTGCACTGTAATGGATCTCAAAACTGAGAGGAAGTATGTCCCCTTATTTCCTCTTCATTGCAGTAGATCACACTTACTGCTGAAACACCAGACGCCTGACAAATTCAACCTCAAAACATCCCTTGGGTTTTTCTTTTCCTTACAAATGCAGCACATTGCAGACCACAAAGATAGAAAGGTCATACTGAGATTCCCTCTCTTAACTCTGTTGGTAACAGTGTTTGGGGAAGGAGATTTTGTTTGTTTTTTATTTTGTGCTAAGTTGCAGTGGGGGCAATGTCTGTGCCTTTGTTTCAGCAGCTGCCACACAAAAACAGCCATTACAGCTCCAGTCCAGTGTGTTTCCAGAACCACGTATCTTGTTTCCCTCCTCCACAGATGCTGCCAAACAGCGAACACCAGATCATGTACACATAGAGCAAAAGATCCGAGTTGAACATTATTATGCTGGGCACACTCTTTCAATTTTGGCAGGCAAACCATGACATTTGGGAGCCCAGCAGTAAGCACTGTTTTGTCTTGAGACATCTAGCAAGTGTGCAGTCCAAGACACTTTCTGGAGGTTTTCAAGTCCTTTCTATTTCTTTTGTGCCAGATGCCTTCATATCTATTACTTATATAATGGGTGGGCTTCAGTGTCTGGGTCCTCTTAACCAATGCTTGACGTACATGCCCCTAGTTATGTGCTGCTGGGCAGGGTTATTAACCGCTCTGCATTTATCTGTACACCAGTACCTTTGCTTAGCACAGCCAATGTGCTATATTCTATTTCTATTTTCTCCTGTTGTGCATGACCTGATACAACCAGAAAAGTTTCAGGTTAAAAAAAAAAGAAAAAAGTTATAAATGGCTCAAGAGCACAATGAGTATCTTGATCTTCCCTCTTCCCCTTTTCTTCCTGACCAGTATAATTTTAAATAATTATTTTCTTTTTTTCTCTGTTTTCATAACAACATAGAACGATAGAACAGCCCAGGTTGGAAAAGCCCAGGTTGGTTTAAAGCCCAGGACCTTGAAAGATCATCTGGTCTAACTTTTAATTTTAATGTGAAGTATCTCACCAACATTATAGCTTAATCATTACTTAGTACATCAGAATGGGGATATCAATTTTAGGTTACACTGGAAGCTTAGAAAAAGACACTTTAAAGTTTTGCTTTTAATGAGCTGAAAGAGAGTTTCCTGAAATATCTGCTGCACCCACTTCCCTGCCCTCCCTGCACGTACGCTGTACTGCTTGCTGCTAACAGACGATCTCTAAAATTTTATTTCCTACTAAACTTTTCTCAGCCACTGAGAGATGACACATTTACAATGCAAGACAGATCTACACAGCGGATATCCTTGTTTAGATCCAAGTTTGTAACAGTTCACTGTTCCCTTTAATTGAAGTTACGTAATCTCGCCGAGGAGACCAGCTCCAGTGCAGGTAAGTCCGCACTGGGGAAGGGTGATCGAG
>SAYO01010365.1:38260-57828 GCA_004023745.1 Recurvirostra avosetta
CAAATAGATGATCTTTAAGGTCCCTTCCAAAGCAAACCATTCTATGATTCTACAATTCTATGATTCTCTTTTGGTACTTCTTAGGAAGACTTCTTGGCATTTTCTTTGGACACATGGGACACAGGACACACCTCTACTTCCTGACCGGTTAGTGAGAAAAGCACAGGTCCCCAAAGCAAAAATGTGCCTTCAAAGATGATCTTTCCACCGACCTCCCCAGCACTACCACAGTGCAGAGAGCTGTGCTGTGCAGTAACATAGCTCTCTTCCTCTACTTCCATTCCTCCATTTTTTTTATTAGCTGCAATTCTTTGCATTTTAGGAGTCTGCAAAAGTCCAGCTAGATCAGGTCTGTGTTTTGCAGGATGGTGTACAAATACCTAACAGGAGACAATCTCTATCTTCAGAATCTCAAACTTACACTGCACCATAGAGTGAAGGAAGCCTGATATAAAACTAAGAGGCAAAGGCAAGAAGGTGTTTAGTCCACTTCACTTCACTGGGGAGGCCCACCAACCAAGCATACAATTGTTTTCGCTGTCATGAGAGAAGAGAGAAGGAACAAGGAGCAAAGGGAAAAACCATGTTTTCTAGAGGCAGCATCAGTTTATGCAGGTTTGTGGCCATGACCAAGCTATCCTGCATTCTTAGTCAGGAGACAAGTTTTCTAATGCAAAGGAACATGAATTCTACCTTGTCTTCCTGGTGTGTCTGCAGCATGGCAATGCAAACCCGTGCCACCTTCAATCTGTGCAAATGAAGTACCAGTAGGAGCAAAACTGCAATTCAGGGGAGAACTGTCCATGTGATTATGCAGGCTCTGCATATGCCTCTGAATGGAGTGCCTAATGCCACAATGAACACACTAGGTTCCCACTGTACAGTAGCCATGTTATCTGTACACCTAAATCTTCTGTTAAAGCTTCTGTTAAAGGGCTCTCAGGTGTTAACGCACTACTCACCAACAGGAAATATCAGCAGGCATGCCTGTGAAGACTTTGTCCTTAAAAGTCATCAGAAGGAAATTTACAATCCAAGTAAGAAAAAGAGCAGAGAGGAGTTATTTGCAGAAATTGTGTTGCCTGCTAGGACAGCTTCTCAGCAGTCACTCCATCCAGGATCTTTCTGTGGGTCTGAAGACACAGAACGCTGCAACTCAGCCCTGACCTTCGTCTAAAGTCAATTGTGTTCACAGGTGTCAAAGCAGCCCTATTCCTGCTTCCAAAATGTAGTCCTCTGGATTGCAGAAAATGAGTGCACTAAAAATTATTTTGCATGCCTGCTGCAAAATTATACTTCTGTCCTGGGTCTCACCACACTATATGTCAACATCGTGCAAGACATCTGTTGCTGGGCATGCTGCCAAGTCCACAGGACTCAGTGCGACACCAAAGTTGTGAAAGATGCAGTCATGGAGCTATAACAATTTCATTTTCTGGATCATGCATCATTCTGTTTCTTCAGGACCAGTGGGGACAGCAGTCTTTTCAGGCAACCTAATGCTCTGGAAAGGCGCCCATCCTGTATTGCCTGGCAGGAATTCTGATTTTTTTCCTTTTCATTTCCTTCCTCTTTATCCCTTCCACTTCCCCATCTAAAACACAAAACTGTTCAGAAACAATAAACAGTGTGAATGCTGCACACAGAAAATACACAGAGTGTCTTTGCACAGATCTAGGATGAAATCAGTTATTTATGAAGTGAAAGCTTGGTCAACAGTCCCTTACAAGTGGATAGGTATCTTTCCATCATCTTGAGTGGGCTTTGCAAGGAGGAAGAAAAGATTAGTGAACATGTACTACTGGGATGTGTGAAAAGAGAACAGTAAATGCCCCAAGCATTTCCCAAAGTGTCCCACAGATTCCTGCTGAGGACATGGTTCAGGGACAATTTTCACAGATGAAAGAGAATCAGCTGAAATCCACAAGGATCCTGCACTTTGCTGAACATGTTGACATGAATTGCCTGTAGAATATGGTTTCTTTTTTCATGCCTCCCTCCATTTTAATAGCCTTTCTCCAAGATTTACAGTCATATAAACAAGTTCACCTCTTCCAGTGACCTCATCCTTCCAATCCCTCTCCAACTGTTCACTTTAGTGCCAGTGTAATTATCTTCTCAAAATATAAATAGACAAATTGTACAGAGAGGCATGCAGAGAAGCCATTTTGAAGTATTGTCTGAACCTGTTAGTGTTCTGCAAAACATTTCTGTAATGAAAGACATTCAATAATGTTGCAATTCAGAGAAGAAATCAATCAAGCTGCATAAAGTCTCTCCTTTTCTTCCTACTGTGCTCATATGCTTTTTCAGACAGAACAGCCTTGCCTCTGTATTATGGGGCTTTGGGGCTTGGGTTTGTTTGTTTGTTTTTCTATAAATGAGTCCATTAACAAAGCTGTGAGAAGGATTTACCGGGTCATGGGTTGGGGTTCATAAGCGACAGACAGGTCTGACCATGGAGGAGATTAACCACTAAGTTTAGAGGGAACAAGGCCAGCCCAAAGATGGACAAAGTGGCTATAACAGATACCAGACCATAATCATCCCCTCTAGTTTGTAAAACCCTCTCCTTCCTGTCAGTTCAGAGAGCTCAGGTGTGCATATTTATCAAAGACAGGCCCCAAAATAAAAGGGTAGGCAGAAAGTGAAGCAAAAACAGAGCTTACAACTCTAAACCACGTTTTAGTTCAGAGGTGCAGGATGCTTTTCAGATGCTGCTTGAATAGTAGCTAATTTACAGCCAACGCTTAAACCAACATCTGCCATCTGGGATGTTTAATTCTTCTGGGAATCTGAGGAACAAGAAAAGCCTTGTTAGTCTCAACATGCTTGTATTATATTTTCCTTTTGAATCTTCATGTTATAACATCTGTAACCTGTGTGTCTGACTTTTTTTCCTAATAAAGGTAGATAATAACACTGTAGAAACAGCACTGACATTAGCCTTACAAAATATCAAACATGAAGGCATTGTTGACACCATGTTATTGTGATGTATTTTTATGATGACCTGGGAAATGCAATGCTTCTCTCTGAGAACTGAATTTTCAGTAGTATTGCTCCACTGCAGAATTGCTTTGTCCTCTTCCTTTGTAAGAGCTGTGGAAAGAACAGCCACAAGAAGAATGTATTTAATTTTGCTGTGCAAGTGAGTTTCTAAAGTGATTCCTTTGTCCAGAAATTAAAAACAAACAGTTAAAAAGAGAAAATGCTCATCTTGCAGTCTCAGGACAAGCAAACTTATCAAAAGAACAATTTTATAGTTGTTATCCTGGCTCTGACCTCAGGCATGTTTAGACCAATATCTTGCTTCATACTGTAGACTTCAGATGAACACTAATAAACTTCTAACATACACTGTGATAAAATAATTTGCCACTAAGGGAGGGTTTTTTAACCTCATCATGTTAAATTTCACCCACTTCAGGAATCTCTAGAGAGCAGCTGCCAAAGATTTGTCCATGTAACAACCAAAAAATATCTAACCTTTCTGAGAACTCTGTATTTATGAATTTACAAGCTTTAATTTATTAGTTATCATTCAAAATGAAACTGTAACTTTCTGCTCACTTTAAATATATTGTGCCCAATTTCACACAACATCCTGCATGTCCAGATTCCCTTTGGGGGAAAAAAAGGAAACATGAGCAGTGAGAATGTCTGCACCTTTTCCAGTGTTATTGCTATTAAGTCTTTTTTGTCTCCTTTTTCACTACACAGCTGCAGCCTTTCACAGTATCTCCTTCTTAGGCTCACCATGAACTAGTCCACAGCTTATTTCCCGCTTCCCATGAACCAGCTGGGAGATTGGAGAGCAAGGAGAGCATCACCACCCCTCTTTTTAACATACTGCATCATCCCTAGATTAGCTGGTCTCCAAAAACTCGGGATAAAGAGGATTTCCACAGCACTTTAAGCCATGCTACCCCAGGAGGTGCAGGTAAGGAGAAGTCTCATGGGGTCTTTTATACCTTCTTCAAAGCTCCTGAAGTTGCTGGTGAGACAAAGGGCTACAGCTTCACCCTCCAGTGAATTTCAGAATAAATCATATAAATCCATGACAATAAAATGTATTTGCACTGAGCTACCTATTTGAACATTAATCTTGTGCATGTTGTTAAAAAACACCAAAATTTCAAGCCTAGATCTGCAAATGGTCAGAGACAGACTGGTATCACATTGTTCCCAGGAATGTGAAATATAAAAATAATAGTAATTCACAAGACTAGTTTGACAATATGTGAATCAGCAATTTTTCAGCTTTTGCAATGTGAGTTCTAACAAAAGTGACGAAGCTGTGATATAGATACGCTCTGTGATGCTCCATTTAACACTACCAGTTATGAACACTGTGTAAAAGTACACATTTTGACATCTTAGTGCAATGTACTTACTTAACACATTCGAGGCTCTGGTTTCCTGGTTGCAGACAGTGGTTTCCACTGTTCTGCGATAAACCGTGAATTACTCCCTGGTCCTTAGGTTTGATCTGAAAGAATGGTTAAATGAATGTGCTCTTTTATTATTATCTACACCTAATCCACAAATGGGTCTGTTAGGGATGTGGCAAAAAATTTCAGCTCTTTCCTTGGCAGAGGTTACAGATCCCAGGCGCTTTGCTGCATTTCTGTGAAACTTCAGAATATGCTTCCTGCTGATATGCTGCAAGTGAGTTAATGCTTCTCAGATAGAAAGCCCAAGAGACAAGTCAGCTAACCTATTATAATAATATTCTGCTTGTATTTCCAATAGGCAGCAAATAAGGTGCTGGACAGAAGATGGGAATATAAATAGTGGGGTTCTACAGCATTAATAAAATACTCTGTTCATCACAGCTCTTGAAGGGCAAAACACTGACAATGTCTCAAAACTGGATAAAATTGAAGAGTGTAATAAGTGCATCAGGAGCATATTTGGCTACTATCTCATTGGTGTAAGACAATACTTCATGAAAACTGGGAGAGAAAGCAGCTTTCTTCTGTTATTGTGGACTCACTGTAAGGTATCACTCATTAATCATGAAAGATACCACAGAATAGAGGTATTTTGTCAAATAGAGTCATCTCTTTTGTAAGAGCAGGCATTTGATGAAAGTCTATTGCCTTCAATTGGTGTTATACCATTTTGCACCAGTGCCGGATTTATCCCACCCTTTTTATACTGTTTTTTTTTAAAGGGTTATTCAGTATCTTCTATCTGCACAGCTGTTACTCATTCCACCCTCCCTACAGTTATTTTAGCACATTTGTAATCTTCACTTCAGGCAAGGCAAGATCTCAGTTTCTCTTTTGCTAAGCCTGGATTGTCTGATGGTGATGGGCCCAGCACCATGTTGCTCCACAGACAGGACAGTGCAAGAAGAAAATAAGTTCTTTCAGTGACGATGACCAAATTTCCACTGTGCTTTGTGAAGATTTATTCTTCCCTATACATCTGGTCTTGACTTGCAAGATGTCACTGGAAGATAAAGAGCTGCATATAGATACAGAGCCAACAGCCTTCTCACCTGTGTTGGGGTCAGCTGCACCACAGTGCAAAGTAGGGACAAACATCTCTTGTCAAGGTCTAGAGCAAACCTGGGAGGAAAAACCTTTGTCTTTAGGCCACAGGCAGGTCACAAATTACATCAGAAAGCTTTGCCTTTCAAAATCACTGAAGCCCAACTAACCCATCTAAAATATCAGGTGCCAGATATTAGGCTGTGACTGATATTTTCAGAAGTGAACTGAAGGCATTAGGAGGTTGACGTATTTCTAAAAGTGGCACTAGCTTCCCTATGAACTCAAGGTTTTTTTGAGTTGGCCTAATAATTTTGTGCTGTCTTTATCTTATTTGTCTTGGCTTCAGGAGAGGGTTGTTCTGCAGACACAGAGGTGTACATGGTTTGACTTTTGTATTATACAATGGGGCCGACAGGATGTGTGTACCTTTTTACATTAAGGCAAATAGAGGTCTTCTTGCAGATACTCTGCAAGTTGGAAGATGCATACTCCATGTATTTGACAGAGGAGTGGCAGGCTGAGGTCCAGGCTCCAAGGCTGGTTCTAATCCAGTAGAAATATCTGAGGAGAATCGACCTGGTCAGTTAGGGATGTTGACACGAGGCCTGGGAAGAGTTAGGACTCATCCCAAATAAGCATGCAGAAAATCTTGTGCACTTAAGCAGAACTGGAGCTCCTGTTGATAAGGAACATTTCTTTGACCCTTGCAACACCCAAACTAATATAACCGTTTCAAAACCAGCATCAATTTCAAAGAACTACACTGACCTGCAGCTACCTGTCAACTCTTCTGTCCAAATAAAGCTCAAATTCTTCGTTTTGCCTACCCTTTATCAAATTTTCTACCCTTTTCCCCACTTTATTTCAGAATTACTTCTCCATAAGCCAGCCAGTTTATAACCACAGAATACAGGAATATCCATAGCCCCCATGACATACAGAGAAAATTAATATTTTGCAAAGCACAGGACTGAGCTCACAAAATATTTTTTCTCAGTAATGTACTTTAATATTCAGCCCTTAAACCACCTTGGGAGTATGAAAGCTGGGAAATGATATACGTAGAATTGTTCAGGGCCAAACTCTGCAGTCAGTCACTAGTAAAAACTATGTGCAGATGACCTCTCCTTGACTGACACAGCCCAGATCTCATCAAGTTCCTTATTGTAGCAATATTTCATTCTCTCCAGAACTGCTCTGCCACACAATGCACAATGCTTCCAACTGGCTTGAATGAGCTGTATGCACAATGTCGGCTGTTGATTTCCTTCCATAGTCTTTTTCCTTTTGGTCATGGGCAATGAAGTCAATGAATCTGCAGTGTCTTTCCTGAATGTTTTGTAAAGACATAACACAGTGTCACAATTACAGTAACGAATAAAAAAAAAGTGGTGTGCAGGCATGTATTATATTGCCTACAACAGCTTGCAGAATGATCGGTTGCCTCCATTTTCTTTCACTACCTCCTCTTCCATCTCTTCATTAAGTCAGTGAGCTTCTTCTGACCCTTCCCACCCCTCTGCTATGAATAAATGGAAAACCTCTTCAAAAGCTTGGTACTGACAGATTCTGCTTTCTCAAACACTAATGCGCATGTAACCTGCTGGGCGATGTTTTGTAGAAATAATGATGAAATATTCATGGGAGCACGATGGCAACAAATAAATGGAGCAAAGAGAGACTACAAAGCTAGACAAGAGGTCATTTATCACATTATTCTAAGCCAAAAAAATGAAATAACAATGCAGTCTTCCGAAGCCTGCTGGGTGAAGCATGAGCCTTCAGTTAGGCCTATCGGTATCTGATTCCTTTCTATTGCCATAGCAAATCAATTTGCTGGCTTCTGCTTGCTCCTTAGTATGATAGCTGCCACTCTAAAATTTCCTGGGTATACCAAAATGGATAGACCTTGCACTATAGGCAAGTCTCTGTCTAGCTAAGGCTGAATAATAACATGTAGCAAGACTTACAGTTCAAAACCAAAACTAACATGAATGAGAAAATATTGCCATGGAAATGACTCAGAAATCAGGGTAACAGTTGTGGCACCTTTGGCAAAGTCTGAAAGGAGTGGAGGAGCTAGTTTCAGAAAGACATTTAGAAGTTTGTTACCTGCACTTCTTTCAGTCTTAGGCAAGCAAAAAAATTGTCAATGGGGTATTTCTTCCTGGAAATTGCTAAAACTTCACAGTTGCCAGAGAACAAAGTGGGACTCCAATTTTTAAGTAATGATTTCCACTCACACAAAGTAGATTCAAAGCACTAAGCAATCAGGACGGTAACACTTTTACAGTGGCTTTGCAGAGGTGTAAATGAGTCTAAGCAAAGACCACAGCACCTGACGTGCAGACCGCAGTTAGCTGCAAGGATATGAGAGCAGGTTGCCCTTGTCTTCACTGCTGCAAAGTCACAGCGTTTTGATCACAGATTTGATTCATCCCATTTATTGCCTAAAATGATAAAATGTTTTAGTAAAGCAAAGACTGTGAAAATTCCATCTACTGCTTAATCAGAGCTGTGCTTATGTGAAACCTTCAACTGCACTTTAAAAAACAATGGTTCTCTGCTTCACAAAATCATAGAGCCTCTTCACAGAGCAGCGGCAAGAGGCAGGGGCCCCAGGAGGCTCCTTGTTCACCACCTGTGCAGAGCAGGAGCTCAGGTCTGAGCTTGCAGCCTCCAAGGATGGAGACCCCAGGGCCCTCAGGGCAGCTCTTCCAGGGCTTGGCTATTACCATTGGAAAGCAAAAGGAGTTTCTTACAAGCAGCCAGGCACTGCTGTAAAGAGCTCTTCCCTGTCCCTGTCTCACTGATCTCCTCCCCATAGGCGCTGAGGTGCTGTTAGGTGCCCTGAAGCTCTCTCTGCTCCCAGCTGAATCAACCCCAGCCCCACAGCCTTGGTGTTATCTGCAAACCTGACAGAGTGCCTTTCATGACTTCCCCAACTCACTTCTCTAGACAGTAACCAGGGCAGGCCCCAGAGCAGATCCTGTGGGATCCCACAGGGCAAGAGCCTCTAGGCAGATAAGGTCCGGTGACCACCGCCTCTGAGCTTGACCACCCAACCAGGTATTTACCCACCTGGTGGAACACCCATCCAGACTCTAGCGTCTAGCATGCCTTCAAGGATATTGCAGAAAACTGTTGGAAGACTGGCTGAAGCCAATGTAAATTATATCCCCTGTTCTCCACTTATCCAGAAATCTGATCATTTTATCACACAAGGTAACCAGCTGGTTCAGGCATGATTCACCCCTGATCAACGATTCTGACTGTCCCAATCACCTTCTTCTCCCTCATGTACCCAGGGATGTGCTCCAAGAGGTCGTATGCCATGGTTGTCTCAGGGAGCTAAGTGAGTCTGACTCTCCTTTTTGAAGACAAGTGTAATATTTGCCTTTCTCCAGTTGTTGGGAATCTCCCCCCAGTCTCCACAGCTTATAAAAAATGCTTGAGGGTAACCTTACATGTACATCAGCCAGCTCTCTCAGCAACATTAGCTGCAGCCTGTGGAGTCCCATGGCCTTGCATGTCTTGAGATTTTGAGTCAGATCCCTGACTCAACCTTCATCCACTTACTGGTTATTCTCCTCCTCCTTGAATCCTGTCTCTGGGGAGCTCATCAGTGAAGACTGAGCCAAAGACAGCATTGAGCACCTCAGTCTTACCTATGCCTCTTTTCAAGTAAACTGTCTGCCTTATACAGTCCACTTTTTTCTTCTTTGGCCTTTCACTGTTGAGGCAGCAGCATGACTTACGAGATTGGATTTTGATATTCATTTTGCCCAAGATGGAACAGAAATGACTGTTATAAAAATAAAGAACGACAAATTCATTGGTATTACCTGACAATGACAAGTTTTAGATTACACTGAGAGTCCATCATGCACTTATATCACACAACAATTACTATAGAAGTGTCCCTTCAAACACTTATTTAATGAACAAAGAATCCTTTTTCCTATAGAGAAATTATTTCTGCAGATTTAAGGTTTATTTAATCGGAATCAGCTTTCCCATTTCCATTCTTTTCTCCTATTTTCATTCCATCCAGCAGTTTTATCATATCATATCTTTCTTTCAATTGAGATCCCTGGAGATACTTTACCAGGAGATTGCCATACTTAGACTTGATGTTCCTAGGAAAGCACATCAATGTAACATTTCTGAAAGGCCAAGTTGTTTTCTGTTGTCCCTTAGGAGACAATATCACTTCGTCCTATCGTTGTTTAAAAGTACTGAGAGCTTTTTGGCGCTGTGCCTGAACAGAGCTGTCAAGATTGTAAATTCAAGTTATAACACAAGGAGCATTCACAATTTTATCTTATCCTGAGCTGCCTAACATCAAAAGAAATATTGAGAACACAACCAGCCTTCTGCATCCCTGAAATATGCAGCTGCAGAAGCCTCTAATTTAAAGCAGTCGAAAGTACAGCAGCTGTTTTAGGGAAGGTTATAAATGAAACTGTCCTCCTTGTGGTTGGTGTTGTGAGCCAAGGTAAGTCCACATCGTAAGACTTTCTGGCAAGATGAGCCACTCTAAGTGGCAGAAATGGAGGTGTATATGTAAAGAACATACTCTGACAGAGGACAGTGCAGCACTCAGTTCCTTATTGCTGCCATTACAGAGGTGCATTCCTCCTCTTCAAGTGTCAGTGGGCTGAAGTCATATGACCCTATCAATGATGTCTGTAGTCCAAGTTCATGGACGTGGAACCGGACATGTGGCAAACTGAGCCTAAACCTCTTGAAACCTTAGCCAGCCCTCCAGAATCCCAGTCCATGGCTTGACCTATTTCATGGAAAAAAACTTGATTAATTTTTTGAGTAGTCATGCTTGGATGTTGCTGTCTTGGACAGACCTTTTGGGATGTATAATTTACTGTCCATCATTCCTCATGAAAATCCACTCTTTTAATTACAATTTTCACATCCCAATGGCTTAAGCTTACAGTAATTTAAAATCATCCCAAAAGTAAATAAAAGTATGGAGTACAACTGCCCCCTTGATAACAATTCTATCCTGTTGCATACACAGTTTTGAAAGGGGATTTTGGTCCCCTGCTGGAAAAAGACCACTCAGAATCTTCTTATAAACACAGAAATGTGTTAAAACGCAATATTTTTAAATTGGATTCTTAGGTTTTCCAATTCAAATATGCATGTGCCTGACTGGGACATGGGCCAAGCTTAGAAAAATTCCAGATGGAGGATTCTGCCTGAATTTTTCATGTCAGATAGCTTTGAATGAGATAGATGAGGGACATAAATACATTTCCTGTATTTCATATTTGCATTCTTACTGCAATACTGTTGAGAGGTCGTATCTCCCAGTCTTTTTTCCTTCCTTGCACTAACGTGAAATAGTGTTCATCAGTGAAATATCATTTGGTCATAAACAAACTACTATTACTACCTGTGCATTATAATATGAAAAAAATATATATATGTAGGAACCAAAGTAACTTTTTGTGTATATGGGTTTTGCAAATGTTGTAATGGCAAATGCACAGGCATATAAGCTAAAACATTTCTCACAGGTTCCATCTTTTCAAAAGCTGTACACATATGTGCACCAGTTACTATAGTGCAGAGGTTATGTCAGACTTCCTCAAAGGTCTGCTGTGAACAGAATGTTTACACCTCGCTCTTACACCTCCAGTGAGCACAATAGGATTCTCCATAGAATGTCTTAGAAGTGTCCCAGCACTGGCATTCCCTGGAGAAGATATGGATTCACCAAAAGGCCTTCCGGGGCTTCAGCCCCCACATTATACCCCAGTGCTCACTCTTTCACAAGTAACTGGGAATTTGTGGCTACCCAGTACAGCACTGTGAGTCCTACTGACCCCTCAGCCCTACACAGGGCTAGTATGGAGCACGGGAAAGGACCTGCAAGCTGTGCAGGGCTGGGGCGCATCTGCTTTCCCCATCTGCAATCCTGTGGTACTGGTTGCCCATCTCCCATGGTGTATCTCCACCATCCTGCAGCCACAGAGCTGAGCCCACCCATGCCCCACATGGGGGCTTTCCAGCATCAAAGTGTGTCACTATAAGGAATTTTCTTTTAAGACTGCTGGCAGAGCCTGCTTCCATGCATCGAAGCGTTAAAACCAGTGCATAAAAGTTTGTTATGAGGAAGAGTTCATGAACTATGATATACACTGTTTCCAGAAGTCCTTATTATTCTCATATTCCAGTGACTCCAAGAAAACTGGGAGCGTTCAGTGGGTCTCTGATTAAAGATCAAAGCACACTTACAAATAATGGATTTAGGGTCCACAAGCAGCTATGCTTCTTGTTTCTTTCAGCTTTCTGAATTATTTATTCCGGAAACTTTAACATTTTCAAGATACAACTTTAGGTCTTATTATATATTACTGTCACATTTACAGCTTATGCAGCTTAATGCATGATGACTGGAAGGTAAGATATAAGTAGCTATGCCAATGATAAGCATGCTCTTGATGCATGCTGTGCTGCTTTTTTTGTCACAAGGACATGTTAGAAAAGAGTAGTGAATGGTTATATGGCCACAGCTACAAGTAACTCTACAATAAATTATATTGCTCAAATCTCTATTGTGTTGTGAACTTTCATACACCATTGAGAATATACCCTTAGTATAAAAGGGAAAGAACATTTTGTTAAAATAATGATTATTTTTTAAAATAATGATTAGACTTTTGGTTTGATTGGAACCAAATGTAAAAATGTGCTAGTTTTTAGAAACTGACCAAACCAGTACGTCTACGAGATAGTATGCTTTGGCCTCTCATTTGTTCAGTGATTTAATTTAGAGATGGAGAAGACAAATTTCAGCTCCAGGATGCATGGTTCTTAGTGGAAGGTGCACAGATCCACAGCCCCAGGTCAGATCCCTCTTTTCAGTCAGTGTCTTATCATATTTCTCTTGAGTTTCCCGCTGTATTGACAATAGGACTATGTTCCCATCAAGAAAGTCTGCATAATACCAACACAGAACAATGATAAGCAGTGTATCTAGAAGGTAAAGTGTGGCCTTAAGATTTCCCAGTGGGCCATTCTGTCCACCTCCCAGCAGTTCTGTACATTGCAGAAGTCCTGAACATACTAAAAGGCAAGCAGCACATTCTAGAAAATGTCATAAGGTTTCACTGGGTTGGGTTTGGGTGACCAGTTTGGACAAATGAGTGTATAAACTGGATTAATCTGGCAATTGTTCTTTCCCATTCCTTTTAGCATGACGAAGCAGTAAACAAACCTCACGTTTAAGGAGTGTCTGTGTAAATGTGTATCCTCTGGAAATAAAAAGACAAGATCCAAAATAGCATTAATTTTCTTTTGTAAAAACAAAGATGTAGCAGAAATATACAAATCTAATGCCACAAAATGCATCAGTTGCTTTAGAATAACCAAAATCTTAGTAGCTCTGGACATACCAGGACACAAAGGTTGAAAATGGGGTTACAGATAAAATGGTTAATTTCATGGGACTATTTTCTCATTTCAAGTTGGAAACTTGACTACCCTAATTATGATGCTTCACACTGAACTTTTCTCTCCTTTAAGTCCCAGAAGTCAGATTAAAAAAACACACCAAGTAATACAAATTAATTAAAATATACCCCTGCTGCCAAACTGGTTGTCACAGAAACAAATGTCAATACATCCAAAAGAAGGACTAAATGGCCAACAGAACTAACATTCTCACATGTCAAAGCATGGAGAAGATTGGTGGCACACTACAAACATGCCTCACCCTTGGGCGCAAGTAGCCTCTTCTGATGGGAAGATCATGGTTTGAACTCCATGTCAGTTCAGTTCATGGAGTTTCAGTGGGTAAAGCCAGCTGCTGTAGTTGCTTCCAAATCCCAATTTGTTGGAATTCCTTCATATGAAGTAAAGAATTAAAATCAGACCACGAAGAGAGGAGCCCTTCTCCAGTGCCAAACTTCTGGCTGAGGTCTGCACAAGCACCGGGACATGTACGTGCCACCTCACTCACCCAGGACCACTCACAATCTTGTTCTCATGAAACAACAACACTAGGCTCCAACTCTAAGATGACGCAGATCTTCACAACCAGGTAACTTTGCATGCTTCAGTTATTTGGGAGAGAGCTAATCATAGAATGGTTTGGGTTGGAGCAACCTTTAAAGGTCACCTAGCCCAACCCCCTTGCAATCAGCAGGGACATCTTCAACTCCATCAGGTTGCTCAGAGCCCCATCCAACTTGACCTTGAATTTTTCCAGGGATAGGGCACCTACCACCTCTCTGGACACCCTAGTCCAGTGTTTCACCAGCCTCAGAGTAAAAAATTTCTTCCTTATATCCAATCTGAATCTATCCTCTTTCAGTTTAAAACCATTACCCCTTGTCCTATCACTACAGGCCTTACTAAAAAGTCTGTCCCCATCTTATAAAGCCTCCTTTAAGTATTGAAAGGCCACAATAAGGTCTCCCCAGAGCCTTCTCTTCTCCAGGCTAAACAACCCCAACTCTGTCAGTCTGTCCTCATAGGAGAGGTGCTCCAGCCCTCTGATCATCTTTCTGGCCCTCCTCTGGATCTGCTCCAACAGGTCGACACCTTTCCTACGCTGAGGGCTCCAGATCTGGATGCAGTACTCCAGGTGAGGTCTCAACAAAGCAGAGTAGAGAGGCAGAATCACCTCCCTCTCCCTTCTGGCCACGCTTCTTTTGATGCAGCCCAGGAAATTGTTGGCCTTCTGGGCTGCGAGCACACATTGCCAGGTCATGTCCAGTTTTAATGCTGACATATACTTCATGCTGATTAGGCTTTAGAGTAAATCAGGTACTATGGCAAACAAGAATAACTCATTCCTTTTAGAATACCCATTTCAAGGAGCTGACTTCCTGTTTGTGCTCTGCGCACCCTTTAAGTCCCACAGACTACACCTAGTGCATCCAAAAAAGGTAATTCAGAGAAGCAAGCCATTGTCTCTTGGCTTACATTCAGTATACCGTTGTCTGCATCTCCAACCTCCATATATTTTAGGGGCCTACAAACTGAAGAAGGTTGAAAACCACTGCTTTTCTGGCCCTGAGTGTACATCATAAGGAAGACTTAGTTGACTGAAGAATCCCCATTCGTCCTAGCCTTACACCACAGGAAATTTCACCATGTGAAATATTTCCATGCACGACACCCCTTTTAAGAAACCATGGTGGACTTGGCCCTGGGAGGGACCTCAGCAGGACAACGGCTTTTTACAGCCTTACTAGCAACTCTTCTGTGACCCTCTCTCACCTCAGCTGCTGGACTGAGACAATAAATTTGGAGCTGTATACTTCCATATCACAGCCCACGTTTGAAATTTTCTCTCTCTTTGCACTGACTTTAGAGCAAGTACACAAAGACTTAAGTCATAACTTGGACATCTCAACCTCTTCCCCAGTGTTAGGAGTGATGGATCTAAGCAATGGTGTGATCTGCACCCTAGAACTGCGACTGTGCTGTCTGGCCCCTGCCCATGCCATAGGTACGTGTTTTGAGGGAAGGGAAAGGTGACATTATTAACTGACCAAGGTCTGTGTCATGTGTTGGCAATGTGTTCACTTAAGGCTCATCTTATAAAGCTAGTGTGCTCAATCGATAGTCACTGTAGGGAAACATACACTTTCAGTGTTCATGCTCTGCTGACACTGGAAATTCAGCATTGTTAATTCATCTCACAGCCATTCAGCTTACACGGTGCCTGATCAGAAAGCAAACTGAAGCCTTGCCCTTGACTTCAGCAGGCTTTCAGCTGGGCTGTTTCATTGCTCTGTTTGTGCTCCTGGACCAAACTGTCATGCAGCACCTTTCAGGCCAGGGTGAATGTTTTTGTTGCAGTACTATATTCTCTGGAGGAACAAGTTTTATAATGAAAGCACTGACACTGACCCTTAACTAAAACACTGTTTTAGATGCTGCTACTTCTCTGCTTTAACAAGTCTCCTATCAGCTTCACAGCAATAAAGAAGAAACAGCCAAGTCTTATCATGTGATCAGGGAGCATTTCAGTCATGTTCTGCAATATTATTTTTATTCAACTTTTCTTTGCCAAATTTTAAAGTCTACTTCCATCCTCTCTGAATACATCTGCTGTTGTCATGGCACTATAACCCCACTTGCTCTTTGAGCTACACAAGCCACTAGATTTATGTCATCACTAATTTACCTCTGTGCGTACAGCTCACAGGCTGGTTTATAGCTTTAAAATAATTCCTGGCCATCAGCATCTAGGCCAATTCTATTCCAAAAGCAAATCACAATGAAGTCTGGCCTTTCCCTCTGTCTTAGGTAACTCCTCCTCATGCCTATCTGTGTATTAGCTTTGAATCGGGTGGCCAGGCCCTGAAGAGGTCTCACCTTCCCCACTTCTGCCACAGGCTTTGCTATTGCATGCATCTGAAAATGAATGAATTGTGCAGATTTAGGCAAATTATCCCTGGTCAGGATCTCAAGGCTCAAGTCTATGATTCAACACACTGCCTGTGCTTGTCCAGTATGCAGCACGAAAAAAGCATGACAGAGAAGGTAGACTTTGAAAGCTCTGGATGTTTCAGGCATCTCCTGCCAGCCAGCCCTCATTGCCGATCTATCATTTCACAGATGAAGCACTGCAGAGAGCTGTCAGTATTGCTGTCACTATGATGAATGAGGCCACTGGCTACAACTTTCTCAAACAATATATTGAGCCCATCTATTGTCAGCATTTGTAACATCCTTATCCCAAGACGCTCCTGGGCAGCTACTACTTTACCAGTTGCTTTGTATATTTGAACTTACCAGAGGGGTTCCTGGAGTAAACACTTTGTGATTAGAAATACAGGGAGTGGCTCAGCAATAAGAAAGTAGGCATAAGCATTTATAGCAGTCATCCAGCTACATGCAAAGATGCTTACAGATCACATGCTCAGCCATTTTAGTCATTGCAAACTACATTTTAACTATTTTACACATTAATTACATCTTTCATTACAAAACATGCTAACCATAAAATTATATACATAGACAGGTCTTCTAAACTCCCTCACTATTGTGGTATCTGGTTCTGTGATTTGTTAAAGTATTGACTTCACAGTAGGACAGGCTTAAAGCCTTTCCACTAGCTTATCACCCACTGCTCTCCTACGTCCACTTGTGGAATATTTAGTAAGCTGGAAGAGAAAACTGATCCCAGTTCAAAACAAGGGAGTTGTCAAGCTGAAAATAATTGGATACTGGGGGAAGTTTCATGTATGTTTGCTCTGTTCCTGTTTTCCCCTACATATCTGGTTTTGATTACTAGTGAAGACAGAATACTGCCTTAGGTAGACCTTTGGTCCAGTTCACCATGACCATTTTCATAGTCTTCACAGTGAAGAAAATTATGCGTGCCCTTGCACGCTTGCATACTAGCTTGTGAGGTATATGTGTATGTTTATACAGTTTTATGGTGTTATCAAGTGACACACTGATGCACTGACAAATTCATCAGCATGGCTGAAATATTGAAGAGTCTCAAGTTTATGTGAACAGATTTTTTTTGCAATAAAAGCCTGATAAAATGAATTTCCATATATGTTGGTCCCTGAATCTTTGATGCAAGATATTTTGTTCAGGTAAGCACAGTAACCATGTATTTATTACTTCTGTTTATAAACAGCTAGCTTCAGAAACAAAGCTGAAATTATTTAATGATGTAATTCCAACTACAGAATAATATTTTGCTGCATAATCCTAGGAGCTCAATGGCAGATCTCAGGTCCCTTGACTCTACTGTAATGATCTCCCACATCTGCTTTCAAATGCAGCTGTTAATCAGCAAGTACAAAATGTTAAGTGATGTATTTTGTCTTTGCTATGGTTAAATGGGAGACCGAAAAAGAGGAAACTGCTCAACAGAAGGCTTGATTTTCCACATCTGAAGATAATACAATGATAAAAATAGCGGTAGCCAGCCTTCAATACTGATCACATTTGTTTTTCAAAGGGACATCCGTAAATATTCTGTTCCCCTGAATCACAGCACTGAGTACCTTGTTGGAAAACTTTTCTGAGCCTGGAGAGGAGACAAGAGGGTGACTGTTATCTAACTCACCCCTGCTGAAGCTCATCTTTAAGCCACCTCTTCCTGCCATGCTTCAGACTGCACCCATGTCTTGGCCCAAGGAGAATCAAACCATGTATCTGGAAGCAGGAAAATGCATGGAGCCATCCTTCATAGAGAAAGGAAAAGAAAAAGGGATCAACCTTTTTTTGATCTTTGGAAGGCTATGAAAAGGACCTGTGACGAAATACAGCTCAAAAAGCCAAATACTTAGTCTGCCTATATATGAGGTCTGCTCTGTTCAGGGATTTTGTTTCAATATTTACTTTAATCTACATGTCCCTGGCCCTGGGCAAGCCAGTGGAAGACACACTGCCTATCCTCCTACCTCTGCAACTGCCATTGACAGCTGAAAGTCACAACATCTTAAGCAGCTCCAGCATGAACAGCCAGAACTTCTCCAGAGGCATCCCTGGGACAATAAATTAGGCCTTTTCAAAATGCTAAGAAAAAAACTTAGATAGCAGGCAAAGAAGCACTAATGATGAATACGTGCCATGCAGCTGAAATGAGGCCACACGAATGCATGCCCCAGAAGGTGCTCTAAGGAAATATAACAAAAGCCAGTTAGTGCTGCATATGTCTTTTCATGCGTTTTTGCAAACCTGCAGTACCTGCAGTGTCTTACTGTGATATCTGAGCACCAACAGCGTCTTTGTCCTCAATAACTCCCTTTGAGGTAAGGAAAGGAAACTTCTCCAGTTGTGAGACTCAGACAGGTTCAGGCTGAGACTGATCTAACTGACACCTTTGATGAATCCCTTAGGATCACTGTGACACCATATTCAGGATCCCCACACCGTGCACAGACTTCACCATTTTGTGAAACTGACTTTTCCTACCCAAGGCAAAAACTTCTTTCTTTGGAAGCAGGCTGTTCCTCCACTGACTCCATAGTTGGTGCACCTTTGGTCTGGAGCACAATGTATGTACGCAAGGTGCCTACAGCTAAACAGGATGAAACTTCATCCCAGAGGGTGGCCCAAAGTCACAGATTCATTGAGACAGCAGAGTAGAAAGCAGTGGTATGGCATGATCCTACCTGCTCATTCACTCTCATTCCTCACCAGCAAACACCCTGCCAGTGCTCCAGAATAAAACTCACAGGAACAACATGTAAGGTCTCTCCCCACAGGTAGAAGATTAAGATTTCTCTAAGAAATGTTTAGCTAATTTTCCAGGAACCAATATATTAAAGACTCCCATGCCTTTTTAAATGTTCTGAGCCTGACAATAACCCCACATACCTCATCCACCTGTGTGCAGCCACAAGCACTACTGCTTGCTCTGGCAGGTAGCTTGGGTTTTCCTTTTCAGGACTATGATGTCATCACCTCAATGCAGTTTGAAAAGTACCAGCACCATTACAGTGCCTGTATAAACCCAAGCTTGTTTGGGTGCTGTCTTTTTTATAGATGCCAAGGAAACATTTGCAGCCATTCCTTGAGCCCGCTCACTTCTGCCCTTGCTGCAACATGAATGTTGGCATGTTCCCTGCTCCAGTGCTCCTTCAGAGCAATGATAGGAGCTGTCTGTGTCCTCTGCACTCCCTCATTCCTTGACACTTTGCCCATAGATCTGTTGGGAATTCTGTGCTTTTTAAAGGAACATTTTTAACATATTTTTTTCTTTTCACTCTTAAGATTACTCTTTTACCTTTTCTCCCATGAGTTTATCTGCCTTCCACTTGCACTTTCACAAGCTTGCATTGATTACTGTGCCATATGTGGTACCTCTTCCAAAGTTAGTATACAATCCACTAGTCTTCTGTGATAAGTTTTAAATTAAAATCCCAACAGGTAACAGAACCACTAAATCACAGAATGGTCAGGGTTGGAAGGCACCTCTGGAGAGCATCTAGTCCAACCCTCTTGCCAGAGCAAGGTCACCTACAGCAGGTTGCACAGGAAGGTGTCAAGGCGGGTTTTGACTGTCTCCAGTGTGGGAGACTCCACAACCTCTCTGGGCAGCCTGTTCCAGTGCTC
>SAYO01010365.1:58040-75904 GCA_004023745.1 Recurvirostra avosetta
GCGCGGGTCGGCGGCCGTTGTTCCTGTGGGCGCGGCGGTTGCGGTGCGGGGCCTCCCTCCTGCTCTCCCCTCCTCGGCCGGAGGCCGCTGCTCTCCCCCTTTCACGCCGAAAGCGCGTTCGGTAAACCCAGCCGAAAATAGGGCCCGGTCCGTCCGTCCACACCCCCACCCACCTTCCCGCGGTGTGCGACCTCCTCGCTGGCGCTGTACTTACGGCTGGGGCAGCCCGCGGCGGCGGGCCGCGGTGAGGGGAGCGCGGCGGGGCGGCTGTCGCCTGTGCCCTCCTCGCTTCGTGCCGAAATCGGGCACACCGCACCCCGGCCGAGTGGGTGTCCGCTCGGAGCGGTCCCGGTCCCGCCGCAGCGCTTTAACTCCTTTTCGTGTCGGAACAGGAGAGAACATCGTCTTGTTCCAGCGTAAACAAAGGAGTTGATGTGCTGCGCTCCGAAAACTGCTGGAGGATGTTTTCTTTTATTGGATGCCCCGGGATTAAGATAACCCGCGAAACGCAAGGCGAAGGGTTTAGCGCACCTCCCTGAGTCACAGGATATCGCGGTGTGGGTTTTCTCCCCTGTTTCCTCCCTTCCCCCAAATATAAAAGTATGTTTGGAATACTGTTGAGATGTATTTGTTGTTCAGACTGAAGTGAGTTAGAAATTACTCAGGCTTTTGTGTATCCATCTGTTCAGTCCCTGCTCCCTCCGTCATCCTTCTCCCAGCAGTACCCCTGTTACGCATTCTTGCCTTTGGCAACATTAAACCTTATTTTCCCACAAATGTACAGTTTACTCGGAGGGCGGAGGGGAGAGGAGTCACTCCCAGCTACAACAATGCTCAGGCTGTTTTATCTAGGAGAGGACTGGGGACAGTCCTGGAGGAGGCACAAGTGGTGACCTGATAGCATTCTCTCTCTCTCTCATTCTCTCTCAACTCTCTCAAAGAGCACTCAGATGGTGTATGGTGTTCCAGCTGCAGGCGCATCTCGCTTTTCCTCATCTTTATGTTCTAATTGGAAATGATACATAGAAGATAAGTCCTCACCATGACGCTTTTCCAGATTTCATAATTCGTTCCCACTTAATTGAAAATAAAAACATGAATGAAACAAAATTCTATTAAAACTGCTGCTTCTAAATTTCATTTCGATTCCAGACTGTATAGTATTGATCAGAGGATTTCAGTATGCCTCAGAAATGTTCTTGAGAAAAACGTTGTTGCAACTGGAATATTTCGGTTTCGACAGAGTTAGGTTGTGTCAAAATGTTTACAATCATCCAGTTGTCAAAACAGCTACAGATTCCTTTGTTATTTACTGAATACCTTCTTTGTCACCTTAGTAACATTTAGAAAGGAAAAGCCTGCTATTAAGATCACTTCTTTGTCTATGTTCTGTTTCTTTGACTTTGCTTTCTGCCTTTTATGTCTCTGTCCTGCTTCCTTTTTCTTCCTCTTGCGTTTCCTCACCTTTAGTAACTTTCTATTCCTACACCATATAGGCTTCGTTCACCTCTCATCCCCCATGCTAAAAGTCTACATCTTTAGTAATTAAGTACCTTATTAAAACTGCCTTCAAAATACCATCGTTTTCAGTATTGAAACTACAACAAACCAAAAAAGCATAGAGAAGTTTATCAGTCACTCCCATCATAAGTGTGTGTTTTAAGAGTGAAAGAAACACTCTGCATTAGTTCCCCACCTGTTCACAGGTAGAGGATGATCTTGTTGATCGAGTTGCTTCACGTACATAATATGATCTGAACTTCCATTACTCAGGAGAGCTCTGGTGTTGCAGCGCTGGTTTTGGACCGAGGAGGACATTTGTCAGGTAAAGAGAAGTTCAGGGACCCTGTAAAGCTAGTCTGACTTGGGGGCGAGGGTTGGTTGGTTGGTTTGTGCTATTGCTCATGGCAGTCAGGATCACACTTTCAACTGGTATTTCTGTGGACACATGGAATAATCTTTTCAGCTATGCCTCCTTTCTATTCTGCTGGTGAAGAAATTGGACCAGTGTCTGTGCTGCCATTTAATTCATTTGCATCATTCCTACCAAGTCCAGGTGCTCCTAAGTTCCTTCTGTTGTTCACATGCAAATGGTTGGAAATCATACATTTACAGTTAATGGCACTGACTTTGCTGGAGAAAGAAAACCATTTGTGCTGTTTGCTGTATCAGAGCAGAGAGCAAATGTGCAATCTGTATGCTTTCATGATGAAAAAAAAATGATTCTGTGCTCCTGAAAGATTTTTTTTCTGCAATAAAAGTTTTAGCTGAATTCTGTAAACATTGCCAACATACAGAGAAACCAAGTGACTCAACAGAACAGTACACCGCTGCTTGAAGGGAGGTAAAAATCATGTCTCTAAGTCTGGAAGCACAGCAGAAAAAGGTCAAGTTCAGCTTATAGAAGAAAGCATTTCCTATTGATTATACATAGTATTTACTGCATGAATTGGACCTGACACTACAAGAGATCATAACCGTTGCTACTCTAACTGAATTGACAGTAGCAAAATTGAGAAATGGTGCTGCAGCCACTGGAACTATGGCTAAAAGCTCAGCATACATAATGTATATGTGCGTACATATATGTGTGTGTGTGTAAATATACTACTGCTGTCTCTGCAGCACATTGTAAACGAGGCTGGATAACCTGCAAATAGTGCACAAAGATGTTATATTAAAATATACCATGAATGTCTGCCTAAGCAATATTTATGTGATGTTACAGGGCCAGTTGTTACTGTTTTGACCACGGAGAGAAGCAGTTATTTATTATGGATGCATTTGTGTCCGGTTACTTTTTCTTTTGTCAGAATAATGGCCATATGCTACTAAAATAACGTTGGACTCTGGCTTCTGAGTTTCAGTACTCACTGAATGCATTTACTCGCAACGCTATAGAAGTTTGACACTTGACGTATCTAGTGAGCTACCTGAAGAACATTGTTCTTGTTGTTTACTGCATATAAAAATGACTTTTGATACATACTGCTGAATTCTTTATTGTGTACAGTAATATTCCTGTTAAGCAGAAATCTGTGACCTGCACTACATATGCAAATATATATATATGCATTGTTTCAATACAATGAAACACTGCTGCAATACAAATTCCAGTTTCAGCTGTTACAAAAGAAATAGTATCAGCTATTACATGGAAATGCTGTATGTGTGCAGAAGGATTTATTCACAGCATGACAATTCAATCTAATGCACCACTTTTACAATGGAAATTATATTCTCTACAATTGAATGAGAGATGCTGAGTCACAAGATAATTGAAAAAATAGCTTAGAATGATACTAATGGAGACGCTGCATTTTCTGAATTAGTTTCAGCACAGTGGTGACAAAAAGCAAACCAGAATACTTGGGTTTGTGTGGACTTAGAGAAGCCAAACAAAGCCATTGTGAGTGACAGTTAACCATTTACAGATACTGATGTCATAGTTGCAGAGTATGTTTTCTGCTCTTGATATTAAGAATGCATATTACCAAGTATTCGGCTAGCATGAGTTTCACAGCATTTATTACACTTCATGGACTTTTCTCATTTTAATCATATGCCATATGGACCTGAATCAACATCCAGAGCTTTTCAACTATGTTAATAATTCTTAATAACAAGCCTGGAATCTAGTATTATCTGGATGATGTTACTGTATTTGGAAAGACTCCTGAAGCTCTTGAAAAAAACCCTACAGGCTGTGCTTCAACATGTCAATACAGGAGAGCTGAAGCTGAATTTTTCTAAATACTAAATCAGACGCACAAAGTAGTCTTTTCTTGAGCACATCATCTCTCCATCAAGACTGGAAAAGGTCGTAGAACATTTAGAAACACTCACCCTTCCCAGAAAAAAAAAAAAACCCACCATATTTTTCAGGTCTAGAATCAAGGTATACATTCTATGCCTAACTGTGCAGTGTTTGTAGCACTATTAAGAACAGTATGTTGTAAAATCTAGAATTTACCGGAGACATAACTCAAAATAGCACATTTTCAAACAATGAAAGCTTTGTGAATAGCCAGCGTTTATACTGTTGGTTTCAGTGTTCACCGCAATTGTCATTACTTTTGTCTCAGACCAGGAATGGCCAACTGCTATAAACGTAGGGCTGTTTCCTTTACTCCCTGGTAGCCATCCGGCAGCCAGATAAACACTCGGGTCCTTTTTTATGGCATTGCAGCTGAACTAATAAACCTGATTGCAGCTAACCTGGGGTCCGCTTTGCCCTCCCAACGGATGAGCGGGGGTACCCCTGGCGTGGAGAGCCTACCAAGCAGTCACCTTCCAGTCAAACTGCCTTCTGGGCAGCACTTCCCCAGGCCACGCTGGGCCATTGCTTTTTCATACTACGCATATGGATCCCCAGATGCATGTGGGACAATTTCTATGAGAAGACCATTGTGTTTGAACTATGAACATTTTACAAGATACCATAAAACTGTCGGAAAGAAAACATTTCTTTGTGCATATACCACAGAAGAGTAGGGAACCTGCCTCTGAGGCATTACACTCCAACTGCATACAGATCACACCTCCTGGCAGTTCTGTTAACGACAGAAAGACTCAGAGGAGCAGGAACTGTCTGCAGATGGCTAGCAAGATTACTTTCATTTTTATATGACACAGTTTAGTCAAATCAAAAACACAGCAGCTGATACTTTATCTCATCTGCTCTTTTTTAGATGCTTATCTAGTTGATTATATGGAAGTTGTTGTGTGGATTATAAATATGTTTGCTGCAATTACGGGAGAAAAATTTAAAGCTGTTTTCTTGTAGTGTCTGATTTAGCAGAAATTACATATCCTCTAGAAAGCGATTCAGGAATTCCAAATGCATGGATACTATTCCAATACCACGTTTCAGCCCACAGAATTAACTTCACCCACAAGACAGATACGTAATAAAATGTCACCTCAAGTTATATGGCATTTTAAGGAATTGTGAAGGTGTCCCAGAGGAATTACAAACAAAATTTCTACATCATGCTCATTGTACATCTCAAGTTGTCAGAATAAACCAACTATGACAGGACAAGTACTGGTGGGCAGAACTCAATATGAAGGACTGAAGCTTCCCTAAAATCACTTACCAAAATTAAGACAAGTGACTCACGCAGCAGCATTGCAGCCTGCCCCTTACCTTTTTTCTTCCATGAATGACTGATATCACAGTCCCTTTGGGCAGTTACTCTAGCTATCTAGCTATCTTTCTGTGACAGATGACATCATAAAATGACCAGAGATTTACATTGTGGGACATCTGCTGCTATAATCACTTTCCTGTCTGTTTTCAGCCAAGAATGAAAGCTCTAAGAATTAGTACCATTTAACTTCTTAAAATGTACAATTTTTCTGGGAATGTATATATAAAGGTCATTATCAAGTTAAATGATGTTAAAACCAATGAAGAACTAGAATCCTAAGGAGAATTTTGAAAGAGACTTCATAGCTAACCTGGAAAGAAAAGCTTGGAAAACCTTCTTAATGAACTAATTTCAAATTTAAGGAGTAACATACCGTGTAATGACAAATAATTTCCTAAGGGTAATGCCTGGATAGCTACACACTCTGAGTTAAATGTTGCTAGGCTGAGGATCTCTAAAGCTGCTGTAGTAGCACAATCAGATACAAAACACACAGTCCAACAGCACAAAATGTAATAAAGATCATTGTTGTACTTGGGATCTGCAATTCAAATTCGGCTTTGTAAGTGCAAAACCCTGGAATCCTCTGAAAAGGGGAGACAGTGTTTATGTACTCTCTCAAGCTCGTTGGGGGAAAAAAGACTACATACTTATAAGCTATCTTTGGCATAAGTACACACCTGCTTGCACCTGCTTGCCAAGGGCAACTTAGAAATATTTTGAATTGTTTATGCATAATAGATGACTTTCCCTTACCTTCTCTGCGTTACAAGACAAATGAACAAGATAGTCTGTTCAGCCTTCTGCTAACTGCAGATAACTATCTGCACACATCGGAAACTTGTAGATAACAAAAAAAATAACACAACGATAAAATGTTAGTTAATTAACACCACAGACTTCTTAAAAAGGAGAATACAGTCAATGCAGTATTGGTGATAAACAGCAGAGGGCATTTCTCAAATGCGCTGATGCGAAAAAGCAAATTCAGCTTGGGGAATCTCTTTGTGTGTTTAGTCTAGGCTCTTGCTGCAGACATGGCGTGGTTTTTCTCCTTTGCTTCTCCTTTATGGTTCTAGAAACAACCATCAGTTAGTTATACCACATGATACTTCGGCACAGGTCAATAAACAACTCTAGTTTAGGTGTATTATATTACACTTCTTTATTTGAGCTGTGCTGACTCTGCAGGAACAGTAACCATCTTCTGTCCTGAAGTTAGCAGAGGAATCTATGTGGGCTTGGAGCACTTCTGCTGATTAAGGCCCTGGCTCTGCAAGAGACCCTGTTCATGCCAATACTTGCTGTATCAGTCCATTTTACATAATGACTTACGTTAGCTATTTAAATCTAAAATTTATAAAAGCCAAATGAAGGCCAAATAAAATAGTTATTAAAATGACAATATTTTCTTTATTATCATTAAAATATATGTGGTGCAACCTGGGGCAGGGACTGATCTTTGGCAGTGTGTTTCTAGTGTGACTACCACATCAAACATTGGTCTGTAGACATCACAACAATAACTATATATATATGTATATATATTTAAGATAGAATTACGCACATTTGACTTGTATACTCTTTTTAAACTGTTAAATAAGTTTAAAAATTCTATGAATATCACAAAAGAAACCAAGAGTCTTAATTAAAAACATACTAGTCAGAACAAGGAGGTTAAAAATTTTAATTTAGTGCTTGATTTCTTCAGTCATCCTTCTGTTTTCATCCTTAGGTATCCTCTGCTATATCTCTCGGATAAACCCACCATAGGACATGCCAAATTCTATTCCTGTGAGCCATCCGTTATCTATAGTCCAGCCATTCAACTAGAGATCACTTATATTCAGACTTTTAAGACATAAATAAAATTAGTATTTGATATAATCTTTTACCTTTTCCAAGAAAGAATTTCCCACTATAGCTAAGAAGTAAATCTTTCGTTTATATTCTGTATATACAGTTCACCATGTTCATTATAGGCTACAAAACCAACATAAAATATATTATCAATACTGAACACATGACACGTTAGAGTTTAGTTGGCATGTATTGGCCCAAAGATATTTCAAAGTTTAAAGCAAGATGAAGTCTAAAGCCCCTGCTATTCCCAGATCTATATCTTTTTCAGTTTAAAGTATGTGTGTATCCCACTGAAGTTCATGAGACTAGTTGTGTGAAGGAAATGTTTAAACATTGGTAGAACCAGGCTTCCAGCATGGCAGCAGGTAATACATGTATTGGAAACTATTTGGTTGGATTGCTGAGGGCACGTGGAAGAGACATATACCTGGGATGTTGGGATCTGCTGTTTCTTTGTAAGTTATTAAAAAATCAAAAGTAAGTGTAGCACTTTCCTAGGATGCCTAGCAGATCTTGTAGTAAGATATAGTGATATCTTACAGAAATTAGTTTTTTAACTTTCTAATCTCTGGATTTTTTTTTAAAGCATCGTCTTAAAAATGTGAATTTATAAAGTTAATTCTGACTTAAGAAAGTTAATTTTAAATAACCACTTAAAAATTCATTAAACACACCCTCAGATGATTTTTTTATATTCTTCTAGAAGAATCAGCACCTATCAATGTTCACTGTTAGTACTGCAAGTTACCTACATAACTACACTGGGTTTTATATAGCCATTGGGAAGTTTATGGATTGGAAACACTTTCACTAAATTATGATAAATTACTGGAACGCTAATTTGGAAAATTTAAGGATTTGCCTGGCAGATGACTCCTCTTTTTAGAACCTGAGGTTAGGGCAGGGACAGGAAGTAAAGGTTACAAGGTAGATTGTAAGTAGGTGTGCAATTTATAATAACGGTTTGTGGACTGGGAGCTTTTTAGATCAGTCACTGGCTTTTAGGTTGTACTCAACAATTATAAGGGGGAGAGCCTGTAAAGAAGTTATTTTGGGAAATGAAAGAATATAACACGTTATTAACAGGAGAATATCACTTCTGGTCAACTGCTTTTATAGCTGACTAGATTGGTCTTCTCAATTTGCATTTAAGAGACGATTGAAATAATCTTAGCATTTTCTGCATTCATCCTGCTAGAATTTATGGAAAAGGAAAGAAAATAGTTACGCATAATTACTGAAAATGGTTGCAAAAGAATAATATGCTGCATGCAGAGCATATACCCTGCCTTTACCAAGGCCAGCCATTTACATACATGTGGGAGAAGCAGCTGAAAACAAGACTTTTTATACAAAAAGGAGAAATTGCCTTTCTTGATTTGATTTAAAAGGTCTAAATAGGTTATTTATAAAAAACAAGGTAACTGGTCCAAGGAGTGCATTATGAGCAGTTTTTCAGAGCACACGACAATGTTCTATATTAATAAGCATTGTGGGAATGAAAACATCACTTACAGCAATCTAGATGTAATGATATTTCAGGTAGATAAATTGGAGTGTTACAGCTCAGCAGCAAAAAGCCTACTGTAAACCTTCCTTAAACAAAACACTACATATGCTGGCTAAATTCTTTGATGGAAATTTGCCATTGAGCAAGGGGCCAGCTCACAACCTGTACATCATTTACATGACATGCTGCATGGCAGTATATGTTAGCTATTATGCAATAGAATCCTATAGCAAAAATACAAAGATGTGGTTTTAATGTACCACCTGACAGAGATTACATCTATTTTTCAGATGATCAGTACTCACTAAGCAGCCCAACCACATACACTGCAGCTGCACCCAGTTCCAGGTCCATTCAGCCTATAATTAAATGTGTCCTTGCAATTTCAAAGAAAAATTGTTCATTTTCAGTTTTCCAAATCAGGAGTAGTCTAAAGTTACTAAGAAGTATACAACGCTGTTCCTCTAATTAACTCTTTTGAAGACCAGTTCTGTAAACATTTACACGGAGGATTCATTTCATGCATCCATGAGGTGATCGCAAGAAATATTTCTCAAGCTTACAGGCCAAACAGAGGCTAAGATGCCTGAATCAGACTCAGGCAGAAATGCCTTAATCCAAAGTCACAAACCCCAAAGCTTTTCCCCAAGCTCTTCCTTGCCTGGAAATGCTTGGAAAGTCCCATGGAACCTGCCTGTCGTACTGCCCATTCCATGCGTTCTTGCTACCATAGTGCTTGTGTGAATGCCTTCGGTGAGCAGCCAGGCAAGGCACCTAAAACTCTACCTTAAAGGTAATAAGCAGAATATGATGAGACTCCTGGTTACATTTAGTGAGGTACCAAAAGAAAATGATCTACTTGTAATCAAAGAATTTAGCAAGGTGCCCAGTACTCTACTACTGAAAAATAGGAAGGTATTGTTTTATTTACTTACTGTAATGTTGTGGTTATACTTTTAAAAGAGTGAAAAAGCTAGCTAGAATATACAGATTTTCTTTGATAAGATCAAGTTTCACTTAAAATTACTCGAGCTTTAGTCTTGTGGTTATCCATACGTTATTAAAGATTTTTTTTCTTTTGGCATTTCCTCTGTGGGGAAGAGATTGGAACAAGAGTTTCAAGTTCCAGAATAAATGGAGGATGGTTATTCTGGTCTGAACATGAAAAACTGTGGTCGCTGTAGTCAGGATTGCAAACCAGATTTGGTTTAAAAAAACTCATATGTGAAATCCCACAAGGCATGCAAGAAAGATAATGTTCAAATCGAGATGCTGCACCATCGCAGAAATTGTACACTAAGAGCCTGGCTCTGCTCCCTCTTTGAATCCCTGCAAGTCAGTTGCTTTTTCTCTAACATGGTTCTCTGTCTCTAACTAGAGATATTAATATTTCATTTCTTCCTCCATTTGTCTTCCTTGCTTATTCAAATTGAAAGCTTGTCAGAACAGGGACTGAAAATCTCTTGGTATGTATACATCATGAAATAAAGTGGAAACCTGATCTTGGTTTGGTCTCTCAGGCTACCATATGAAAGAATTTTTATATATATATGTATTTGTATACATATTAAGGGAAATGGCAGTTGTATGATATTTGAAAAATACAATTTTCCCAGTGTAAAATTATTACTCACCCTTTTTTCCATGTAGATACCTAGGGAAAGCCGAATGTTGAACTGTGGCGTGTGAGTAGTCCACCCTGTCAGACTGAGCGGGAGAAAATCGTCAGCTGGCCGATGACAGCTGCTTTCTGGACATTTTGCACAACTGGAACATCACAAAGATATGAACCAGCAATGATTTTATCAGACTGCAAAACTGACTGAATTTGGCAATTCTGTACAAAAGAGTTTTCAGCACAGGTGCAAACATAAGAATAAATTATTGTACTAGTGGCTGTATATCCTTTCTAAGAAGAATCCTCTTCCTCTCTTTATTTTTAAATAAGAAATATTAATTGTATGGCTGGATTTTTTCCTTTCTAATAATTCCATTTTCCGAGGAGTTCACGACTCTGAGAATGGTGAGGTAAATTGTCATACCTCTGTTCAGTTTCAAAGGGCCCCTTAAACTCAGATCTTGTCAGCTGTCACAATTTTGTGACTGAAAACCACAAAACCAAACATTGTTAAATATAGTCCAGGTTTAAATTCAGGTGAAGCTGGTCAGGTTTAACTTGAAGAAAATTACTCTTCAAAAAAGTTAAAATATGACATACTGAAGAGAAATTCAGCCATAGATTTAGTCATACTTTCATTACCAGAAACTGTGGAGCCAACATGGTTTGGTTTATACTTATATACTTGGTATATACTTATATAACTCCAATACCTCTGCTTTCCAATATTAAGACCACACAAGCTGATTTCAAAGTCTAGAGGTAACAAATAGGTCTACATTATTTTTATATGATTCCAGGGAAAGGTACACAATATTGTTCATGCTGTTCACTGTGTTCCCAAATAAATAGATGCACTTTTCTATGCAAAGAGGTGGATTTTTTTCATCAGCAGTGAGAGGGAAAAAGGCAAGAGGGCACTTGCCAGATTAAATAATTTTTTTGTGATCAAAAAGGGAGGCAAAAAAACCCCTTACATGTAAAATGCTATGTATTGACTCTTGTAGCTGCCATTGCTCCATTTTTTCCAGTTTGTTATTCTTTTAAAATTCAAATTCTCAGTAGTCTTTGAACACTGTCAGTAGTGTTCCCTCTTCTGCATTTGGGGATTTCAGCTTTCAGAATATTATTCCATCTGGAACTTATAGGTTTTGACCTTTCTTCCTGAAGGCCAGATTTCAATAGCTTTCCGGAGCTCAATAATCCACATGGTATATTTTTTCCATATTTTAAGTCTCAGTGCGTTCCACAATTGGTTGATTAAAAATGTAAAAAGGACGATATGCAGAACAGTTTGTATTTGTGCACGTAAGAGATGTATACTTCAAATAGTTCCCTGACATTTTATTTGGAAACTGATATGTTCTTCTTCCAAATAAATAATTCAGATAACATATTACAGTTTTGTAACTCAGGAATGAAAGTCAATACTATTCATAGTGCTGTTGACATGCCTTCTAGTAATTTATGGAATAATTATGGCCATATTTGGGATATGTCTATTCCCTACATTTCTGATTTGTCCTCCTCCAATACATCTTGACAATGTTGTTGTAATTCCTGTATATTGTACAGACTGAATATATTTAAAGACAGACAATTCAATCTAGACAAATACATTAAAAATGTAACACAGCTGTTTGGAGCTCACTTTCTCCACGAGACCTTTAGAGTAGACATTTGGTTAGTAATGAAGGAATTCTGCGATTCTACCTTTTATTGTTAGTCCATGAGACCACGAATGATAATTTGTACTGAATCATTATCTAAATTTGTTTAAGCCTCTAAAGAATTCAGATGATACATGTATGAAGTGCTTTATTTCAGGACGTGGGTGGTAGGCAACATTCAAATTTATATGGAAATAATTCTTCAATAGCTTAGCCAAACTTTATACAAACATCTAGCCTTACTTATCATAAATTTCTCAGATTTTAATTTTCTCAGTTAAAAGAACTACACAAAAGTATAAATTTATTTCCTCCCTAGTGTTTTTAATACTTCTTCTTCTGACTGTATTTTACAAGTGTTTTAGTAAAAAAAAAAAAAGTGCCATTCATGTTGAAAGAGAGAAAATATTTCAAAGAACAACACAGAGAAAATTCAACTGATGTTAAAGCAAATTTTAAAATGGGGAATTAGATTCAAGGGAAGAAAATCGGTGGGAATTTTGCCATTGACTTCATGAGGTCACAATTTTTTCCAGCCCCCCCTATATAACCTGGGAATATTGATTTTACACATCTTGTTGAAATTCATGTTACCATAGTACATAGCTCATGGCTATGATTCCGTGAGCCTTAGAATTTGTGAGGACAGCAATATTAACAAGTAAAAAGCACAACTAATGCTTGCCAACACATGTAACATTTTATAAATCCACATGCATGTTGTGATTCATTATCATCTAAAAGCAGAGTTCCATCAGAAGTGACATGGCTATTCACTTTGTGAAAACAGCTCATTTTAAAAATTTCATTAGAAAGTAACAGATTTGTCATGTTCTCTGAACTGAGTAACTGAAAATATAATTAAAATAGCCCTATTTGGTTTATTGAGAGTAATAAACTTAATTAACAGATTCTCCTTTGTTCAAATTGACAGTTTTCTTTAGGAGACCATTGATAATTTATTTAAACTAATTCCTCATGAAAATTAAGTATTAATTATGAAATTACTATTTCATAATGGTACCATAAAAAATGCAGATCAGATGCAGATAAAGACTGACATTTTTAATTGTTTTTGTATGCTACTAATTTTCTTTCATCATAAATGAACACTGGATTGCTTTTGGTGATTACCAAGAATATTCCAATAATATTAGAGCATTTAAAAACCTTGACAATTGCTAAAATGTGTCTTGTTACAGTTACCTGATTATTCACAGAATAAAGAGAATAATCAGTCTCTGGATATTGATCAAAAATTCAGCCCAGAGAAAACATATACAAAAGAATCAGAGGTAGACTACTGCCATGATTACATACCATTTGGTAAGTAGAACTGTTATGAAATCCAGAGTGGCTGAATAGGGAATTTTAAGTACTTTTATTGTAATTATTTAACATTTTTATATGCTAGGAATTGTTTCTATTTCTTTTTCTCTCTGGTCAGAAATTTTCTTGTAGAAAGCCATAGAAGAAACTCTCTGATTTGGGAGGATGTTCATTATTTAAATGTAACAGAAATATAGGCACTATGGAAATACATCTGCGCTCCATGCACCAAATATATAAATTTATAATCCTTCCATACCAGTGAATGTTTTAGATTATTTCCATATATAAAACAGCTCTAAAAATTACCGGGGACAGTGTTATTATGGGAACACTAGCCTTTTTTAGAAACAAACTGCAGAACAATTACTAATAAATTGTGAGACCCACAAATGAAGATATAATAGGTAATTTATTTCTTTCTGAATATTCACATAACCAACAGAACATTACTTTGTGTAGACTTTGGTTTTGTATACTGTGAAGTCATTACAGAAGACCTATTCAGAGAAATGAAAACATAAATTTGGAATTGAGTATTTTTGGGTTTTGAAAATATCATTTTGGTGTCAAAACAAAGGAGGTCTACATCATCAGCAGGAAATAATTGGCTTTATTAAAAGAAAAGGTTTCAGTTTGATACCATACCTATTTTTAAATACCATGTTGCTGGAAATATGAACACTGCATTTGTAGATTCTGATTTAGAATGGCATTTCCCTCCCTCTAATTTACATTTTATTTGAAATAAAATTTTCAGATTCCAGCTGCATCTACTTTCACATTTTATTTCATAAAACTCCTTCATCAGCCAAGCACCTCTTCCCAAGACTCTGCTGTGCTGCCAGTAGACTGAATCTTCAGGTTGCCTCTGGGTTCTCACTTGTGTTCCAACAAAGTAGGTAAAAAGCCAGATGATAAAATAGTGAATCTTAATGGAATTAAAATTCTAGCTAGACCATTACAGCGCTTCCGGAAAAATATTTCCACTGTCAAGGTCGAAGTAATGTTAGCACTTTCTGAAAACTCCTAATATTTTATCAGTTAGTTCTATTTTACTCAATCTATAACAGCTTTTATTTAATCTGTATCTCCTACAGTATTTTTTAAATGAAAGGTCCTAGCAGAATCTTGCTATGGAACCTTTTTATCCAGAAAGGGAATTCTCTTTGAATATGGGGATACTAAAATCTACAGCAGTGGTATATCCAAACTACTAAGTGCACACTACTAAGTGCATTTTAAATTACTGCAAATAAATGAAACATTTCTTGAAAATGTAATAAGCTCTTTCTTGACAAGTTCACATGGTTTCATTTTCCCCTTTAAAATAAACATCTGTTCTTACTTCTTAATGTATTTAACAAGTTTAGCAAGTATTAAAAGTAAGATAGAAAGGTAATAGTTTACATGCTTGCACAGACCAATATGAGTAGGGAATCCATGTTTTCCTTTCTTTTTCAGTCTTTTATTACATATATTTCTAGGCAATTTAGATAGTGAGCATTCATGAGCATAACAGTCAAAATAAATCAAAGAAAATTCTGCCGATGTTTCTCCACAATGTAATGAAAACCTTTAGAATGCTTTCTCAAAAACTGTTACATGTATACTGTTACATATATATTATTCAGTTTTGCACTCTCACCAGATACTGTACCATGAAAATATACTGCAAATAGAAAAACATAATTTTATTGTTCAGTAATATCCATGGTGATAATGATGTGAAATAAGAATGCCACTTTCTCCAACTGAAACAAATGTTATCAGATGACGTGCATTGTAGATTTATATGAAATGTTCACTAGATTAAAAATTCATTACATTTATTGTAGAGATATCTGAAGTTCAGAAAAAAATCTCTTTAATTATTGGATTCCTTCAAACTTCTCCTATGAAGGCTATTTTAATAAGAATTCAAACTATAAAATATAATTAAGGGAGTAAGAGCATCACTGATGTGAGTACCTGGGCTGTTGTCAGTACGCATGATTTAAGTCTTTGCATTATCTAGGAAACATGCTGATAGAAAACACAATTGCTTTCTCAAAAGTCACTAAAGGGTAAGATATTTAATCTGCTTTCTTCTTGAAAGCCAATCAAAACTATGCGATTTTAAGACCTTAGACCTTCTGTGACAAAAGTTTTGAATGACAGTTCAGATGGGGGTTACGTTTATTTGCGTATATCAGTTGCAGTCTGAGAAAACAGAAAAATGTTATGAAAACAATTATTTTTCTTATCTATCTTTAAGTATTTTCCTGAAGTTTCATTTAAGCGATATAATAAATAATTAAAAATATTATCACTTGCCATATGTGAGAGATAAGATGAAATTATTGGCAAGACTTCAGCTTTTAGACAGCTTCCAAGTTGTTAAATACTTTTTGTTGCCAGGAGTACACTTTGGAAGGTATTTACATTGGCTGTTTTTCTCTTTGTTATGTTTGTTGTATATTCTATAAAAAAAAAATTGAAAAAGCATCTCAAGTTTACACAACTGCTTTCTGCTGTTGGTATTATTATATTGTATACAAATATAGCGGCAATCTAAGATATATTCAGAAGCCTGTTCTGGTTCAGTATCATCTCATAGGGATGCTTAGGTAAGCAAGGGATCGTAGGGAAAAAATGGAAAGAATACATGTTTTTCTGCATTAATTGTAATAAAGTCTTCTAGGTTAAAAATTTGTTTAAACAGTATGTGTTCTTTTTATGTGTGGAGCTGTGTATACATTAATTCACACATTTGTCTCAACTACAGCCTTTGGAAGGTTTGTCTTTGTCCTCAGTGGGCTTTCTATGATTTTTTGGATGAAGAGTTGTGATACTACATTGTTGCAAAGTAAGAATTTTAAAAAGGGAAGTAATGACACTGAATGAATGAAATAGCAAATGGCAGTGGTTTTGCTAGTGGGTAATTTCTAGTTAGGAGTGCTGACAATCATGTATTAATGTACATATTTCTGGATTATGTAGAAACACAGATCTGTATTTTAGTATTTCTTGTACACAGATTCATTTCTTGGGAAGAAACAAAGACCCAAGTCCTCAGCTGGTTTAAATCAATGTTTTGTTTTTGCTTATTTTCCTAAAATTGATTTTTATGTCATTTTTAAGTCTCAGGTTCAGAATTTTCCAATCCATAACTTACCTTTAAATAAATATAAAGTCAACCATAGTTTTACAAATGCGACTATGTCCTTCCACACAGTGATGCATTTCCATATCTATTATTAATGCCTTGGTTGTTACTGTCTATTTTAAATTACTTTGTGTACATTATGCCTGTAGCATGTGTTTGTGTGCATTATCTTCACATGCCTCATCTTGTTTTCCTGCTCTGATCTGAGTGGGGAACTTTTCTATTTAAATTCACGGCAGCAGCTTCTGAGTTATTAACAGCTCTGTCACAAGAATTTGCATCTCCCACTTCATAATGGTTGGAAGACAATGTCTGTCTCCCTGCACCATGTATTTTGATACCAGATATGATCTTTATCAGTTGTTCAATACAAACTAACTTGACTCAAGTGAGAAACTCTATTGCTCTAGTGACAGCTTCTTTTGGACTTACAGGAATCAACAAAAATTGGTTAGACAGAAAGAGGTATATGAGTATCATGCAGAATTCCTCTTACAGTTAGAAAATGCAACAGAGATGGCATTTACATACATAGACAAGCTAACCCTGTAAAAAAGTTTCTGTTGGTCGCAGAACCTGCATTTCAGGACATGAAACGTTACAGTTTTGTGAGACCATGATAACTGTCATGTGCAAGGGTATTAGTTTAGGCAGCCAAGACACCATTTCTAAGCATAATATTTGGCTTTCCAGCATTGTCATAGCTGCAGTCTGTTCTAAAGAGAGTTGCATGAATAATTAAATATTTGCCTTCTCAGCCAAAGTGAAAAATATATGTGGTGGGAATGAGTCATAAAGAACCAAACTTGTGGCTTTTCACACTAGAAAAAAAAAAGTTTTATGCTAAATTAAACATACTGTTTGTTCTGTAACACAATTTTTATTTTCAGGCACTTGAAAGAAAAGAAAAGCATATAGATATCCACATACGCAAAACTGCTGCTATTCAGTAATCCAATACTGAAGCAGCCAACCCAGACACAAGAAACCCATATCTAGTGTTTCTTTCTACCTTGCGGAGCTCTAACTCACATTTTCAGTCCCATGAGGGATTAAAACTATGCCTCACCAAATCTGACTCAAGTACTTCAGCATTTCACACAGAATCACAGAATAATTAAGGTTGGAAGGGACTTCTGGAGGTCATCTGGCCCAACGCCCTGCTTAAGCAGGGCTAAATACAGCATTTTTGAGACCATAATGAAAAATGTGATATTTATTGCTGGAAAATCCTCTCCCTCCAGTTTTCATATGAAGCTCTTTTCTATTGCTAGAGTACTGATCTGAAGTGGCTTGTTTTGATTGCATTTGTCTGGTCTTTTTCAGTTATTAACATAATTTGAATAATTACAGCACACCATTATAAAATTGACAAATACATTGCATAGAATAGTCTATAAGATCCAATAAAAAATCCTTCAAAAAATCTCTCTTTTGTGTCCTTCCACGAACTTTTATAAAACACTCTTGCTGTTAAGTGCTCTTCCCAATGATACAGCTGCTTTGGGGGGTTATTACAGAATCACAGAATCACAGAATGGTCAGGGTTGGAAGGAACCTCTGAAGATCATCT
>SAYO01010366.1:4389-19692 GCA_004023745.1 Recurvirostra avosetta
GTTCTGCTAGTGAATGATATGGATTATCTTTTTGAAATCTACTGCTGTATGTTTGTACCAGGGCTAGGCTTTTTTCTGAATTTCATGAGGTGCCCCTTTATTTTTCCTTTTTAAAGAAAGTGTAAATTGGAGTACACAGCTTTTTTTTTTCCCTCCAGAATAAGCTGCAGGGTAGCAGATTTTTACTCCTCTAAGTAAGGGAGGCCAGAGGGAGACAGGAGAAGGAGGGAAGAGTGAGAGCAGCCCAGCGCTGCATCCCCAGTGAGCTGCCCCCAGTGTTGGAGCAGCAGGAGGGAGGAGGAGGAGGAGAGGAGCGGAGCACCAGCGGTAGTCGTGACTTTCCCAGGTTGGGGCACAAAGCTGTCAGGCAGGAGGACCACAGCCATTTTGCTGCTGCTGGCAGCCTGTTGCCAAGGGCAACTGTTTATTTTGCCTGTGGAGCAGGCTCTGACGGTTTGGTTGATCAATTTGTATCAGTTGTGAATGCAGCGTTACTCAGCTCCTTTTTAAGCAATCCCAGCCCCTTCAAAGGCTCAGTGTGTATGAGTCTTTACAACCACTGAAACATTATTTATTTTTTTTTTGTCACCTGTTTCTGGACTATTTTTGGGTGTTAGTTCCCTGTGTTTGAACCCAGAGAGCTGTGGGGAGGTTAGAGGTGATGGGCTTCCTTGGGCTTGATATGATAATAAACTATTATTTTCAGCTTTATAATAGCTTCATTACCAACTTTTTGGTTTTGCTCATTTTAGCTACGCACTGGTGGTGAGAGATCAATCATTCATATATCCTTATTAATTTTGAGGTTTATTTCCTGGGTGTGTTGAAATTAATTTGGAACCTGATAATGGTTATTTATTTTATTCTACACCACCTTCGGGGATATCCTGGAATAGATTTAGAAATCTGCGGTTTGGTTATCTTTACTTGTACCTTGCAAGCACTGCCCTTTCTCTTTTAACTAATTTTGATATTTAGGGTCCCAATTTTTGGTGATGCAGTTTTCATTTGATATAAAGAGAATGGGTGTGTCCTTGCGTGTACTCTGAACTGTTTTATTTTGCATTCTCCATTCATTTTACTTTAAGTCCTTCTGCAATGCCTTGCAGCCTTTCCTAGATGTGATTAGAAGGGAAATAAAGTGGTATTTGGTGTGATATTTTACAATCTCAAATCTCATTGTGCACAAAGCAGTATCAGTGAGCACAAAGTGTACAGTTTTATATTCCTTACAAGATACTAGATGTTCGTTGATGTTCCTTTTTTTTACAACTAAGTAATGAAATGGTGGAGTACCAAAAAAAAAAAAAATAAAAATCTGAAAACATTCCTCAGTGGATTATAGTAATCTTTGGGATTTAAATTTTGACTTTATGTGTTACTTAAGTGTCACATTTATGACTTGGCATTTAGTAACATGACATAGACATTTATAAATCAGGTAAGATATTAAATGATCAACAATGGAGTGATTGATTATTGAGCAACATCATCTGCTATTGACTTTAACAGCAGAGTACAGCGCTTTATACTGCGTAGAGATATTTTTATTGGCAAGGACATAGTCGTGCTGCTGTATTTTGCTGTTCTTGATTTCTCTCAGTTCAAACTATACAACTGGAGCTAAAAGCTGTTCTGTTAAATAAATAAAAATAGATGATACAGTTTTTCATTTGAAGCATTTATCAAGTAAATCATTCGTAGTGCTCGCATAATAGTTCAGGAAGGTGAGATGATCTACTCTAACCTAGGATTGTAGCTGGCAGACTGAAATTTTATATGCTTGGGAGTACAACAGTTCTCAAGGTACAGAAATAATGAATATTTAATGACCTGAAAGCCCAGTAACACATTATATTCCAATTTTATTAAAATATATTTTTCTGTCCAAGCTATTTTATGCTATGCCTTGTTCTTTTATCCATAAATATACTTTCAACTTTTTTTCTTTATACTTAATGTTTTTACAGTTTGCTCTGAGAAATAAGATAAACATTTGACAGCATTTGTATTTGCTGAGATACTTAGTATAAGATTGGGATTAGGCAATAAGTAGTATTCCTTCAAAGAGAAATAAAACATCTCAAAATATTAAAGAGCTGACATTTCTCCATAGACTTGTGGCAAATAAGGTCTTGAAGGTCTTAGATGTTCGCTAATGTTCAGCAGATCCAGTGTAAGTCTAATAATTTATCTAAAGAAATGTATGATATGGGTCACTCCAGTCCTACAGGGGATAAGGGGGGCTGTGTCATATATTTTGTAGCTGTTGCAGAATTGTTTGGGAGGACACAATTTTGAGCAATTCCAGCGGTGTTGCTATTGGAATTAAAATAATTGTCTTTTCCTACTAAATGTCTGTACATTGTTGTACAAGTTAATGGCAAAAAATGCACTGTGTTTCTTCTTTAACTGAAATGACAGTAATGGTAATACAAGTTGAGTTGCAGAAATAGTTATGTGCTTTCTACTCAATTTTCAAACTGCACCTGATAGCCTAATGGTGTAGTTTATAGGCTTCCCCCCAAATCATGCATTGCTTGTTAAATAAATTTCTGTCAATAATTGAGAATTTGAAAGAAGAGAATGTTTTAACCAGTGAGATTTGTCATTCAAGAAAAAAACATGCAAACAACCCTGTAGAGAGAGGTTTTACTAGTATGAACCTCACTGTATGAATGTGGTGGATTGATGTTAGTACGCTGATAGCTCAAGCCTCTAACCGCGAGACAGAGACCTTGCTAGACGCAGCAAGGTGAAGGGAGATACACCTTTCCTATAGACTGTACAAACTTTTGCATAAATAAAGCATTTAAGAACATGCAGAACTGAAATCTGGTGTGTTTTAGCTGGCTAGCACTAGGTACCTCAGTGCTTCACTAATTCTGTCTCTGAACGCGAATTCAAAAAGGAAAGATGATGAAATATGGTGTCACTAGTTTTACTAGAAATCACTTGGGCAAGTGTGCAGCAATCCATTAAAAGAGATAGGGAGAGCAAGATCTACTATTTGGTCAGTTTTGTAAATTACCAAACATTTGGTAGAATGCTGTCCCATCACAAAAACCTGTGCACCAACCTATGCCTTTTGTTGAGCGTCCATCGTTTTTTTGCTATTGCTTTTGATGAATCTCAAAAAAAAACAAAAAACAAAAAAACCAAAAAACAAAAAACAAAACCCCCCCAAAACCCCAAACAACAACAACAACAAAACCCCACAAAAATAACCCAGGAGATTAAGTGGAAGAGTAAGATAGAAATTGGGAATGGTGTTACAAATGTGTCTCCTGTAACTCAAAGGAACACAGTTTGGAAACAAAGAAAGCAAAATCAGCTCTACGTCTGGATATTTCTGTAGGCACCTACATAGTTCAATGAAGATAACAGTTTCAGTCCTGAAACTTGTTTAAATAGCTGCTTTAAAAGACAAGAAGGTCTGGAAAGGATAGTTGCAGTAGAGATTGCTGCATGTTTTGCTTGTGTCAAGTAAAGAATTAGCTGAACTCATCATGATATCAAAAGCTGTTGGAGTTGCTGTTACGTAGTTTCTTGCTTTCTCTCTTCCCTTGCCACTCCCAGCTCCAGGGATACTGGTGCTGGCTCTACAAAACCGAATGAGGTGTGCTGCTTGTTCTGTCTGTGAGGACAGTAACTTTGCCGTGGCTGTGAGTTTGGCTCTTTAAGAATGAGTTTTTAGGAAGGGGAAAATATCTAGACAAAACCAGATCAGTATCTTTTCCTGCTATTCAATGTATAAAGTACTAATGAGGTTATTTAATTCTGTATCATACAATGAATAGGATAACACTGAGAACAGATTAGGACATTAATCTAAGAGAAGATTCCTCAGCAAATTTAAAAAGGAAGAACAAATCAATATCTTCATCACCATTATGTACGAACACAGTTTAGGGAGAGTGTCACTCCACCCAGAAAGAATTATAGGAATACTTACCAACCAGTAGAACTACATTGCATGGCATCCAGTAGGTATCTTTAGACAGATTTCTGAAAGTATTAGTTAATTTTATTTTTAATGGATGGCAGGCACAGTTATTCATTTTGATCTCTGTAATTCAGAGGTCAATTTGTTTTAAAGGCAAGGAAAAAAAAATTATGAAATGGAAATTTTTGAAGTTGAAATTGCTTTAGAAAGAAATACTTGTTAATCATAACCATAATGAATATAGACTAATGTTCTAATCTGGTAAAACCTATTTTCAGCTTTTATTTATTTAATACTAGTTTTTCTTCAGTGTGTAGATGCTGAGTTGAGGAAAGCAAACTTTTTACCCTGACAGCAGAGTTGTTATCACTTCAGCCAATAATCTCTTTATATATAGAATATGACAAAATCTAGAAAAAAAATAAGTTTATCAAGTGAAATTACTTGTAATACTTGTAACAGAATGAGTATGACTTAGTATTGATACATTATGTCAGTGGAAGCATACTTCAATATGTCTTTGTACTTATTGAGGAAGGTAAGCAATAGGTATGTATATAGGAGCAGACAAAAGAACAAGATGGAAAAGATATCTATGATATTTTGTGAATTAAGAGTAAAATGAATTGCTAAATAATTTTGGTCAAAATATAACTGTCTCTTAAACAAGATAACTAGATTAGAGAAGTTTCATCTTTTGTCACATAATGTAGCTTCAATACAAATCTGATACAAATGGCTGATAAGCACTTCTTTAGTAAAAATTAGCATATTCAACCTCCCCTTTTAACAGCAACAAAACACAAAAGCAGGCATTCCATAGTAAAATAGTCGTCTTAAAGTTCAGATATAATGGTAAAGTGTCAGATTGCTTAATGGTGTAGAATGATTTCAGGTTTTACCATAATCCAGTTATGCAAAAGATTATTGTAAAGAATGCCCAGTGATTCTTATGGGCATTAAAGCACTGAGAGTGCTTTAATGAAGACTTCTCTTAATCTGTGTATCAAGATGAGTACTTCTTCCATCATAAGTGTTATATCAACACTTTATGGCAGGTCTTCTCCTGTCTTGCTTCAACGTTTGTCCATGGTGGCTTTAGATTCTCTGAATAGTCTGACCTGTTCTTTGGGGAGGAAAGTTTATAAGCAGCATTGTGGTGAAAATGCTAACAAATACTTCTGTAATTTTTTTTTTATCCTCAATTAAATGTTTTTTTGCATAACAAATCATTCTTTTTTCCTTGTGTTTCAAAAGCTAGCTTTCACAAGATGGACTTGTCTTAAAAAGAATTTCAATGCACGTACAGGCTGTGTATTCCTAACCTATATTCATCCTGACTACCAAAAGATTGATGTACTGATTGGAGTCACTCATATAAAGGGAAAAAGAAGTGACTGTTTCATGTCACTTGAGAATTTGGGACATGAAAGTATCTTGAGTAAGTTAAGTTCTCCACTCTCACCCAGAAAGTGTTGACATTTTTGGAAGACTATTAACATAGTAAGTTCAGTGTGACTTTGAATGTTCTGTTTTTTAATTCCCCATAGCATTTATAATAGCATGTTGTAGCCTTTATAATAGCACATATACACACATAGAATTATAACACAGACTGTGAGTTTGAAGTTTTTGTTAGTACATTGTTGAAAAGTCTTTTTGGTTGTCACTATGGTTGATAAAATATCTAGTGAGCTGGTAGGTAGTTACATAATGAGCAGTAAAATCTCTTAGGGTGAATGTAACAGTATATCTAATGTGACATGCAGAAGAAGAAGCTGTATTTTAACAAAAAAATGGTGCTTCCAAGTTCAATTTAAAGGTTGGTTTTTTTTCCTTGATTTAGATTTATTGTAAGTGAAAGATTATTTCAAGCAGTCACTTTCTCTCCTTTCTTTTGATGAATGAGAAGAGGCATTGGATAAAACAAAGCTTTTGATTTAGTGGTATTCTGGGCTTTCAAAACTCAGAAGCCACAATTAATTTTTAGGGTAGCTTGTTATTTGAGAAACACTCTTCTTTCAAAGGAGGATACTCAGGACTTAATCCCATTCCAGACGAAGGTATAACGTAGAGACCAACACCATACCATACTATCACACCTGTCACTGTTAATGGATAGCTATGCTCTGCTCTGCTACCCTTTCAGTAACCCATGCTTGAGTTTAGCTGTTGCACAATCACGGCAAGATTCTGCCACCTCCTGACCCTGTATGTAGCCAGTTGTGCGTATGGAATAGAAACCTGATGTCCTAGCAAATTGGGATGGTAGCATTTTTCAGTCACTTCATGGCAGCTTAAATTAATTGCAGGATAGAATCAAAGACATAATATATTACACAAATTAGTATTTTATATGTGTATTTTTTTCATTATTACTTCATGATAATGTCCTGCTATCTAGAAATAAAAGAACTGTCATTATTCGTGAAATTGGCATCCGATGGACAACTAATGATTTTTTTCCCTCCTGCCTACATGGTATCTACCAACCTTCTAGATAGGAAATTTACTTCATTTCATGGAATGTGTAACTGTTGGGAGTTGTTGCTCTCTTGCTCCCAAGGAGGTCCCCTGTTGTTGTGATAGTTTACACTTTATGTTCTTGAAGAACTAGTTTATAACTGCAAATGCAGTCTGGATACTTCATGAAATCAGCTATCAGAAGTTTTGTCACGGATTCTGTGATGTGTTGAATTGTTGCTATTTTCATGTAGCTGCTTTACCAACTCCAGTCAGTAGCAGGGAGTTACTCATCCTAATTGTCACCTTTGACTTCTGGTCCATAATCAGAATAGAGCTTGAAATCGCAAAACCTGCATGTCGATTAGAAAAGTGAAATGAGAAAAGCAAATAACTTCAGGGTGTACCAACTTATTCTGAGGTTTTTTGTTAATTTGCACGAGTTGTAGCTGTTTTCTGTTACCTATGGATGAACTGAAGATAAAACCCATTTAGAGTTGCTTACGCGTAATTACACCCACTTAGAAATCACTTCTGCTTTTGCATTTGTACCACAGTTTCAACCCATTATTGAATGTGCTTAATAATAATTTACCAAGCGTTACAGCAAACAAAGAACTCCTGCTGAAGGAGAACAAATGGCTGAGTTAGAAAACCTACTGGCTGTTTTCTTAAACAATCAAACAAAAAGACCACAACCTAATTGACAGAGCAGAGTTTGGATCCTAGATAAATGATGATCAGCACAAGTGTCTTGCCAAATGAAGAGATACTTCAGGAAAATGTGTGCTCCAGTGTTTGGCCCCTTACGGTAGGCTGCTTATTTTTTTTCTGTTGCCTAAAGGCACAGAGTAAGGAAATCTACAACTGGTGGGAAATAGTCACATTTTTTTTGGTTGGGTGGTTTTTTCGGTCGTCTCTCTTCCTGGTATAGTGATCATGCTGGCCTCCCCTTTACAACATGTGCTCAGGTTTGGAGGATGCCAAAGAGTCTGCCTTACACCTTTCTCCATTTGAGGGATTTAAAATCCTCTCTCTCCAGAGACTATATGAACAGTCAGATTATTCTGGAGTTCAATGGTTGCTGACTTTTTAGGAATATGAATTTGGATTTGGGCACTGTAATTTGGGATAGATAGGATTTAAGCACTTAAGTGGACTTCTATATGTAGCTCAGGTGCCTAGTAAAGATACATTATGACTGGCTTACTAGTTTTGTGATTTGAAAATGAGTATTTCTTCCAAGAATGTTGCTCTGGGTTAGTTCTTTGGATCCCCTAATTATCTGTTGTCAGTGTTGAGTTAATTTACAATATATCCTTTACATTATCGTTGTAAGTATTATATAGGTTAGGATGTGTGTGATAGTATAATGTGGACAACAACTGATATTAAGGATGAACAGGTTATTATATGTCAGATATGTATTCTCTGTGTTGTTACATGTGTTTACACTTCTAAGTTATAAGTAATTCCCCTACATCACTGGTATTACTCTGACATTGCAGTCAATATGAGAGGACAAAAAAAGGTTGTTACACCCCTTGCAATATCACATCTTGCTGCAGCAGCATTTAAGGAAAAGAAACAGGCTGCATAGCTTGGACGTGTGGTTTTGGGCAGGTCATTTAGGATCTAAATGTGAATTTGGCGTGTAAGGTAGGAAAAGGAGACAAGCCCATGCACCCCTTCTCAGCTGAGCATCTTGTACGCAAGTGGAGCCATGTTGTGATTGGCCTCTTTGACTCCTCTGCAGTGGAAAAACTCTGGATGATATAAACCTATACAGTCACTCACCTTCGGGGTCAGAGAATTTCTGTGAGTGTGGGTTTGAATCTGCTTGTGCAGAGAACAGAATTGAATCTGGATCACCCATATCAAGTGTACAAATGTTTGAACCAGCAAGTTATTATATAAATTTGGAGACTACGGATTTTGTTTTATTTCCTCTTGTGGTCTTATGTAAGAAAGCCCAAGATGTCACTGCAATTTGCATTAAGTTTTCCCAGTGCTCTGAGAGGAATACTGGCTCAGGCCCTTCATGGGTTTAGGTGAAGGATTGACTACTTTCTGGTTCCTTACTTGGCTTAAATATAAATTAGCTGTGCAGATTTATCTGCCAGTAGTATTATAACCAACACTCTTGGTGCCTGAGTATTACTCCCTAAAATGGGGGATTATGGCACATCCTTCAAGAGTAATGTTTGGAACATATGTTATAGGCTTGGACACATTTAGATAGTTTGATAAGAAGTCACTGCTTTCCAGGCTAGGAGTTTCGAAGCTGAATGTATAAGTTTATATAATTGTGATATGATAGCTGTACAGGTAAGTTTTACAGTTATTTTGCTTTTGAGAAATAAGAAGTTGGGGCATGAGAGATTTAAAATTAAGGTAAAAGCTACTATATAAGCAGCTGTATGTAGAAAAACTGTCTTAAGCTGAATTAGTGCTTTAGACCTAATTCTTGGTAGTAGTTAAATTTAATCTATATTTAATTGATGGTTTTAGATAAATAATACCAGAACTGAAGCAATTGCCTTTCATCAGTGTGAATGTCTTAGGTCCTCAGATGGTGTTGCTCTGCAGTTTTCTTGGAGCTGAACCTGCTATATCAAGTGAGGATCTTTTTTTTCCCTTGGTGTTTAAAACCTGTGATCATCCAAGATGAAGTTTCCCTGCTGTGTTCTCATTCCTCGTCTGCCTGTGCCCAAAATGCCTGCGCATTTAAAAAACTGCTAGGAAAGGATTGTAGTGAGCTTCTCTTCTTGTCTGAGGAAAAAACATGAAGCCAAAGAAGTTAAATGCAATGTCTTAGTACTGCTGCTGTGTGTGCATGTGTGGATATGCGTATATACACACACATGTGCATACACATGCATGCAATGTATACATTACATGTAATCTATACAGTACATGTAATCTATACATCACATAATATGTAGTAATGTATACATAGTATGTATACATTCATAGTGTTTTTCGTGTACTAGTCAAAAAGAAGTAAAGAATAAATAAACAAAATCTGCATGGAGACAGCAAACCGTTCTCCAAAATATACTGTTATTTATCCCTTTGGGAGACTGAAGGAAAAGAAAAGCTCCGATGTTAAATCATAGAAGAGAGCAGAATCAGCAACATTCTTAATAAAACTGGTAGGAAGTAATCCTGAAAACAGCAGCTTTATACTTAATTCTCAGAAACGGAGATTAAGAGTATAAGTAAAATGTAAAAATCTAGAAAATTGGTTTTAAATTAGTATTGTACCCTCTCTTGAAACCAGAGTGGCGGCTACTTAAAGTACATTTTTCTAACTTCCTTGAAAAGTTGTATACATGTATAAAAATTGTTATTTCACTTTACTTTAGTGAAAGAAAAGAAACTGACCACCATATAAAAATCAGCTTATTACTCTGCTGAATCTTTTTCTTTAAAAAAAATTTCTTCAAATTGAGAAAAAAAAATATATATATAAAGCTGTATGTCTGTATTCAATTACATAATATATATTTTGGTCTATATATGAAAGAGGGAGGATATAGATATAGCCACTCATTTTAGATATTAATTCGCTTCCCAATTATGTTTGCAATACGTGTGTGAACATAAAAACTTGCAAGTGGTATTAAAATAAACTTAAATATTTTCACTATTGATTGTGTGGACTCTTAAAAGGAGGTGTTCTAGTGAAAGATGCAAGCACATGATACACACTATTTTGTATACATAAAATACACAATTTAGAAAACCAGTATTTGCAACTAAGGGTTTTAATGAGGTTTTGGTTTGGGGTTTTTTTGTGGCAAAACTGATTGCTCACATATTGTTTTGTAGAAATAGCAAAATAAAGGTAATAAGAATAATATGTGTTCTGTTATATCAAATATGTCTTCTTGGTTTTATTATTCAGACTGATCGTATTTTAACAGTCTCAATGGTGAACTATAGGAGAAAGTAAATAACAACATACGCAACATTCACAAATGATTGTAAATTGAAAGCTATTATGACACCACAGAGGTCAGAGAAACATTCAAACCAATTAAACATACATATATATGTGCATATATATGCAACTTCAATATGTGTGTATGTGCAAATAATGTACGGATGTGTTTTTGTGTACTCTATATGTGATTGTTTGGCAAAATACTTCAGAAGAAAAAAATCAAATTAATTGTCCCATATGAGGAAAATCGCACACACAGACAGAGACACAAAATCAGGTTTTGCATGCTCCCGTGTAGTCTGAGGGATTCTTTTTTTTTTCCCCCGTGGTTTTATTTGAATGCTGACCTTGTTCAACATTGTTGCAGCAGTAGGAAACAATACTGGCTTTCCTCTGACAAGCAACTTAGTGCAGCAGTAAATCAGTCAAAGAAAAAAGGGTTTGGAAAGCACCCAGCATATAGAAGGTCAGACAGTATAACTGGCATTTATGTTTTTAGTATAATTTCTGTCAACAGCAGGTTAGTATACCGGAAATGTCTTCTCCTTATCTGTGTCTTAGAGTCATCAAAGTAATCTGTTTCCTATCCAGTGGAGTTCCAAAGGAAAGCATCTCATAGCCCTTTCGAATGCCTGCGCTGTGCTTGGGTGAGCAGAGACAGCTGGAAGTAATTAGAATAGACTGACATGTGAAATCATGTGGGAAGGGATTCATCTCGCTAAAGAAGAGGAATCAATGCTCTGTTCTGTAGGGGAAGAGGACTTTAAGTACAAAAGTGAGCAGATTTTCAAAGGGGCACAGGGGAATTGAGCTACATGATTGTGATGATGCCATTTAATATTGTAAATCACATTCTACCCTCAGTAGATTATATTTAAAAACAGGCTGATAATCAGAGATGATCGTTTCATAAGTGCGTAGAAACTGCCAGGCAGGAACGAAGCAGTTGTTCCTTTATCCTAGTCCTCCCCATAGCTCTCCCAAAACACCCAGTGATACCAGACAAGAAATAGAGCATTAATAAGTACATAGCTGTAAATGTTACATTTATAATGTGAAAACAGTTACATTTCCTGGCCATGCAAGGTTTGTTGATTTCATTTTAAATGTGCACATTATTAGGGAGAAGTCAATTGGAAACCTTTCCCTCTTGAAATGGAAAGAGCTTTTGTTTTAACGTAAACAATAGCCTTTAAAAAAAACCAAACTTGTACTATAACTTCATTTTCTCTCCAACTGAATGAATGTATTTTACGTTTTGCACTTGCATTGTGAGATTTTGTTAATTAAGCCTCTCTATGTATTTTCAGTACTAGTATGACGCATATAACACACAGGTCTGCTGAGGCACCTTGCCCACTGTGTTATTTCTGCTCTTAATCTTAGTATCAGTGTGATACTGTAACTGTCAGTAGATCCTTGGTGCAATAGCAAATTACTAGTTCAAGAATGTACTGGTTTACAGACATACAAACCTGCATCATTGGAAACCAGGCAGAGCTTTTCTTCTACTATCATAAACTAAGTGATTTATTATTTTTAAAAAAATCCTGAAAAACTAGGTGGCACAACTTAAGTAATTATTGAATTGTGAGACTATTCACACATGCTTTAATCATCTCCCTAGAGAACTGTGTATTTTTGTATTGTTTGGGCCTTCATAATCATGAAAACTGTGGATTGGATTCAGAGACTTTCCAGTTTGTCACCCATCTGAGGTGAATTTTTCTTGTTTTTAAATTAGGTAAATGTTGTGGCAATGATGCCTTCATAGGAGATGGGCAACGTTGTTGATGCCCTAAAGTATTGTGCTTGTCTGCCATCTAGAACTGTTGACGAGTTGCCTTTTGAATGTCATTTCTCTGCATGACATTCTGGCAGTCACTTCCACCTGCGGGTGTCCTTCCTTTTGGTTGTTCAGCTCAAGCAAAACCTGTGTTTAAAATTGTGTACAATAGCTATTCTGGAAAGAAACAGAGCCTTTCTCGTTTCATAACAGCAGTAAGAAAATGCCATCCAATGTAGAGCTGTGAATAATAGGTTAATAAAGGATGTTGTAAACTAGATAGATAATTCTGTAGACAAGGATGTTCACTTCTCTAGCCACAGGTTCTTTGCATTAAACTTTGATCTGGATCTCCTACCCGTACTGTCCTATTAGAACTAAAATATCTGCATTTCGGACCAGAGAAGAAACTGATATGTGTCTTGTATTTAGCTTCATGCCTACTCAAAGAACTGTACATGGTCATTTCTCCAGGTGGTAGAATTACTTCTTAAATTTGTAGGTTATTGTTATGAAGCTTGACAATTTATTAAACAGGCCACAATTAAGTGTTGTAAATGAAATAGTAAAAGCCTGCAACGTAAACCTATCATGTAAGATGTTAAAAGAAGAACCTTTACCCTTGGGGACAGTAGCCGTTCAGTGAGTAGCTTCATATCACATGAAACTCTGGTCTCTCTTACTGTCTGAAGCTTAGGTTATTCTCTTCTGCCTCTAGCCATGAAAACCTTAAGCATCGTGCCTTAATTATTCATTAAGGTGCTCTCTGTGTATTTAATGGAGAGGTGTCATTTTTGCAGAAAGTCAGTCAATCTGCTTAGAATGTCAGTATTTGTCCATTAGAGGTGAATTTCCCTGTTGACTACACCAATAACCGTGATAACTGACATGTTATTAAGCAAGAAGTGCTCATATGTTTAGAGGTAGGAAGGTATCCTGTGCTCGGAACAGCTATTCCAGACGAGAATACAGCCAAAACCAGAACGGAACTTTTTGAGGAGCATTTTGAGCACGTTATCTCTCAGTCACCGAGTGATCCTCTAGTAAAAAATAAATAAAAAGGAATTTAAAAATTAAATAGTAACAGAACAAACTGTCCGACTGGTAAAGCACATGGTACTTTAAGTAGTTGCCTATTTCTTGATGAGAGTAGAGACTTTTTCTCTCATCCATTATAAACAGGATGGCAGAAGCTGTGTGGCGGAATAGCGCCCAGTCTTCGCTGATACAAACAAGAAGACCGTAAGAGTCTCCCAGCAGTCAGCTGGAACGGTGCAACAAACACCCACTTCGTTGCTGTTGAGAGTCTCTTATTCCACCAACAGGGCACCAAGTGACCTTGCTAGAAATCCCATTCACATGTTTTTAGGCTTTTTTCTAACTTTTAAAGATAACTTTAAACAAGTATTTTAAACATCTAATTTTATATATGCATATACACACCCTTATATGTACATATATACACACATATATATAATGGGGGGAAAAGTCAACTAAACTAACTTACAGAAAATTGTGAAGGTTTGGAGAACAATTTTCATGTTTCCAGAGAGACTCTTCATTTTTAAGCGAGGAAACTTGTTTTCTACCCATCTATCATACGCGTGCTTATATGTGTGTGGGTTTGCAAATTCTGTGTAGTAGTTTATGTAGCTCTCAATGCATTAATAATTCATTGCCTGAAGAATTGGATAAGGCGGTGTCAGGCTGGTTTCTTTACGGTTTCAGAGTAGGCCATAATCATCCATTCTATATAAAGTATTCCTTTTTGGTTTTCGGCCTGCATACAGGGGGATTATACGAACATAGGCGTGATGGTATTGAGTCAGACCAAGGTGCTTCAAGCAAAGAGTTCTGTTGCCATCACTGACAGATGCCAAACGAAGAGCAAGAACAGGGAAAACATATTTTAGACTTTCCCCTGATGCTCTCCTAGCATCCACTTTTGTAGGCAGAGGGCCTTTATTCATACGTACTTAGGCTCCGCCAGCCTCCCTTGTGTCCAGTTTAAAGTTCTCTTTCTCAGACTCCCTTGAGGTTTTTCTGGCCTTTGCATTTCTACTTGCTTACTGCTGGTGTTGCCAGTCTTCATGGTCTGTTTCTTCTCTTTATCTATTCCATTGATTTTTACCATGTGGCTTCCTTTGTTTTGGGTTTGTTTTCAGTCCCTTCAGGTAAACCTTTCATTTTCTATAGTCAGAGCTTTTTCCTGATGATTTCTTGCCATTTGAAGGTGAACTATCAGCCAGAAATTACTGGTTTTAAATGCATTTTTTCCTCTAAAATTGTTCTTGTCAGTACAATTTTTGTCTCTTTTTTTAAATAAACAATAAAAAAGGTGCATTGAAAGAATAGTACAAGCTGCAAAGTCAAGCGCTTAAAAATTGGATATGCAAGACGTTAGGTGACAAGTGTGACCTTCATTTGCTTGCTCCTTCCTTCCTTCCCTCCCTCCCTCCCTCGTTCCTTCCTAAGTGTAAGATGTTTTTAATTATGTAACAGCTTTCAGGTTTATTTTTTCCTGCCCCAGGACTAGGTATAATATTTCTTTTTCATTTTAAATATTTGACCCTGTTCATTATTTACTCTATATTGCAAAAATCAGCAAGTGTATACAAAGTTACTCATTTTTTCTTGCAGTATGACATAAAGATTAAACAAAAAACAGCAGCTGGGTTAATCAGAGAAACATCGGACGTGATTGTTCGGTGTATTTAATATATGATAGCACTTTAGAGCTCCCAAAGTGATAAAGGGATGTAAGTCTATCCTGGTTTGAGGTAAAAAAGAACCAATTTTCTGTTCAGTAATTTTACTTTGCATTCCGGAATCCAGTTCTGTCCACTGCTGAGTCCATTCTGGGACTTCCCCAGTGCCAGCCAGTGATGTGATTGTCATCCCGGGAGCTCGATACTGTTTTTTATATATTGTATATATTTAATTATTTTATTTTCATTATTTTATTATTAATATTTTCATTAAAGTAGTTTAGTTTCTTCTAAACTCATAAGTCTCTTTCTCTCCCTCCTCTCCTTAGAGATAGGTGGGGGAGAGCATCTGTCATTCATTCTCATTACCCAGTCCAGCCTAAATCGCGACATGCAGATTCTTTACCACAGACTTACTTTTTATCCATAGGATGATTATTTAACTTCTGTG
>SAYO01010367.1:424-11254 GCA_004023745.1 Recurvirostra avosetta
GACAAAGTTGGTCCTGTTTTACCTCAAACCAGGACAATTCTATAGAGTTAATATTATTAATTATCTAGGATTAATATTACTAAATAGAAAACTTTCTTTTTTACTTCAATTTGCTCTCTAGTCAAATTTCTTTGAGCTGATCAAACTGTACTTTGTTCACCCTAGAGTTACCTGCAAAAATGAATTTTATTTGCTTGTTGGACTTCAGCTGAAGTATCTGAAAATTTCTCTTCATCTCCTCTTTTTATACATTCTGAGTGCTTAGGTCTGACAGTAGCCTATAGGTAGCAATTCTGCTGTGTCTGAGAACAGTTTCTCACTCCATTGATATTCATGTTGTGTCTCATCACTTCAGGTGCTTTTTGTTTGCTTATTTGGCTTCACAAAGATCCATAGGAAGTCTAAGCTTCTGCCAGCTCTTCTAACATCACACAGACCTTCCCTGGAGCAGATGATACAGCCTTTAAATTCTTTGGCCTAGTTGGTACTTCAGAGACAAAATGATATAAATATAACTAGACATGCCACATGTAAACACTTACTAGTTTTGCAGTGATGAATTTCTACACACCATAGGACTATATTAGTCATTGCTTGAAAGTGTTTCTGGTGGGCTTTTTTGTGAGAGATATTATTAAAGACAAGGCTATACATTCCTGGTTTGTCTTCCTAAATAGAATTATATCGTATAACCAGAATATAAAGTTTTTATTAAAATGTTATTTTTATAGTGTAATGAGGCACAATGGCATGAAAAATATTAAATAGTGCTTTTTCATGTTTTCTCTCTGTAATCAAAGTTACCATGGGTTTATCTTCAGAATTAAGAACTATGCCATATGATTAGGCTGAGGTAGCCTGCTCACTGGATACCACAGTGAATTTCGTATATACAGTTGTAACTTTGGTTGCTGTGGTATAAGCTATATGTACAAATTACAAATTAGAAACAGAATAAATCACAATACAGAAAGTATTTATATGCTGCATTGAGGACCAAGCTACTAGAGGATGCCCATACAACATATATGAGAGAGTTATTTTCCATTAGGACAGAAACTGGAATGCTTTAATTGGACTGGTTTCCTTCTCTTAACCATCATAATTCTTGTTGCCATCACATTCCAGCTAGGAGCTAATTTGATGGATGTTTAGGAGATGTGAAGGACTTAAAGCAAATCTTTTTGCCCTGCTTCCTCTTATGTTTTCTTATTTCATTCTAGTCAGAAATTTCTTTCTGCTTTGAAATTTCTGCAGACCAGCAGGCTTTTGGTATTGTCTGTTTGGATTATGTTTTCAGTTGCTTTCTTTTCTTTTACTACCTGTTTATTTTATTTTTGGGGAGATTACTCTATTCAAGGGTTTCTGTAATAAGGAGTTTACTTGCACTTGTACTCTGGGATAACACAAAAGATTGCTCTTCACCTTGAGCATAGGAAGTTCTGAGGTTTTTTTCCCTTTCTTTTTGAAATTCTGAGAAAGAAGTGAGTTTAGAAAGTGATTAAGGTTTTGGCATGTTGAATATCTTTGTTCAGATTTAAAAAACAAAAGAAAACCAAAAAATACTCACAAAATAATGTTAGTAGGTAGAATCCCTCGATTCCCTGGATTTGCTCATAATTCTAAATTTGCAGAGTACCAGTTTTCACAGTGTGGTTGATGTCATTCACAGAAAATACTTAATCCCGTTTTATGGAGGACCTAGTTGAACAGGGTAGTAAGCTAGTAGTATTACAGAAAATAAATATCTACAGTATTATGTGTAACCAAATCGGTTACAAGCCAACTGGTATGCAAACTCTGCTTACACATGTCCATCTCCAGGTTATGCCTGGCTCAGAATTATGGCTTCTGTATAATGAAGTTATGCTGCTTTTAGCAGTGTAGTTTACATGATATTCCAGTAATGGTAACTCATCTGCTGGAGATGGTGATGCACATCTGAGCCAAAAAACCCACCTCCAAAGAAGAACAGTTGGTGAAGCAATCTATCTTCTAGGAGTGACATTCTCAAAACAAGTCTTTTTTTTTGCTAAGAAAATAACATCAAAAATACCCAATAAAGTGTCTTTTTTTTAATTATTATTATTTTTTCAGACACTGAGAAGCGTTGTACTCTTATGCTTCCTGGATTCCTGAGCAGTATAAAAATATGCCCACATTCCACTGGGTCCTTGAACATTAGAACAGAGAGGTAGGAGGTAGCTCTGTGATTCTGACCCAAACTTTTCCATGTCCCAGAGCTGTCCCAGTGTTCTACATAAGGGCAGTTTGCTACTTAAACACCAGTAAAAAAAAAAAATGTCAGAGAAGTCTGGAAAAAGCTGTTTGACAGCTAAAAGGAATCCACATGATACAAGTAAGTTTGATTGGAAAGCATTGCCTTGTGTGTGTGTGAGAGAAATATTTATTACTTCTATTCACTCTAGATTTATATTGTATATTGATCTAGTGTCTCTAAAAATATCTAGAATAGCTATCAAAAGAATTAAGATTTCATCCTAGTCCCTTTATAGCTACATGAGGAGAGTGATACAGGGGTAATTGAGTATGTGGATGCAGACCAAGAAAGGATTGCTTTGATCAATACAAGAAGTACGAGTCTTTGATTCTGAAGTATGCTCACCGTTCTTCAGTTGTAGGTTACTACCCATGCATTGATTTCTTTAAAAAATCATTGCGTTCCTTGACTACATCATGAATGCAATACATGAAGATCTGAAAGAATAATTCATCATGTGTGTATGTGTATGTGTAAAGTAAGTATAAAAAAATCAGTGTTGGGTGATAGGGGGATTTTTTAACCATCTGGAAGCAGCAGAAGATCTTTTGAACGGTAAAAACGAGTAAAGTATATTTAAGGGCTCAAACCAAGAATTTTTGCTATAAAGTGGGGTTTCTGTAAAATATTTTTCTGATGACATGTGATTTCAAAAAAATTAAAAGTTTTCCGTAGGAATATTTCAAGGGAGAAATAAAGTATGTAGATTTTTTGCAAGAAAAAAATAGAAAATATTGAAAAATTATTAAAATACTGTGAGTTTTGTTAATAGTTAATGTCATCTGATTAATAACTGCAGGCTCGTCTGAGAATCCGTGCTACAGAGGTAGAGACCTGAGATGCAATAGTTACAACTTAAGTTAGACATTTCTCCAAGCTCCATTTCTTCTGTCTCTTATACTCATTTTACTGACCGCTCTATTTTCACTGCTACTATATGCTCTAGGCTTCACTTCTCATCTTGGTTCTTTGAGCAATGTGCTTACTTGACTTGTGTATTATAGGAAGAAGCCGGGCAGCAGACATAGGTCTAAAGTGCAGCAAAATGTTTCCTTACATCCACTTGCAGCAGACAAGGTAGAGAGAGGTCTGTAGCAGTACTATCATTCAAGGGAAATGGGAACATCCCATAGAGACAAATGCAGCCAGAAACAACAGCTCTGAGATTTGTAGACTCTGGCACTCATCTGGGTGGGTGTTCTCTTCACTCCCTGCTCATGGGGTTTTGTGCTGAATCTGTGTAACGTCTAAGATTCAGACTCCTTTCCCAGCTCTATGTGATTGGAATCTACTTTGAGACAGTTTATGCTCAGACATACATCACCTACAGGCCGGATGCTGTGTAGTGAACTGGTCTTGTGCTGCAGCACTGCGCTTAGTGTTTACCTGTTTTGTGGTACCAGCTATAACCATTTTCTTTTGCCGCATTCAATCCACTACAACTTTCTCTTCCTGTGCTATTCACTGGCTCATAGTCATTCTCAGGGCCCTGTCTGGATATCGGGAGTGAAGAAATCGTATTTTATAAGGCAAAAAGAAATCAGAACAATAAAACTGGATATTTGGAAGGTAAAATACAGACCATCATGTCCACTTCTGCAATGCTTTGTCCTTTTAATTTTCTCCTCATACTTGTCTTCAGTGTTCAATCATCTTATTTCCTTTTAGAAGCACCATCAGCTACCAGCAATGACTATGGAAACATGTCGGTGTCTGGAAATAGAGGAATAGTTTTTCCTGAGCCTCCATTTCTGCAAGGCTACACAGGGTTCTAACACATGAAACTGTCCTCATACACTGAGTATCAATGTTTCAATCTTTGCCCCAAGATCTTCAAAAACCATGTGTATCTCTGGGAATATCCTGGAAGAGATAGGCAGTAAGAGCGAACTTGGAGTCCCTTTCCTGCTGTGAGTCATACCAGGCTGTGAATGAAGTACTTGATTTCAGAAGAGCTTTAGTCCTATTCTGGGTGCAACTCTCACTCTCTTTGATTCAGTCAAAATCAAGCATAGTCTGGCAATTAACACTTTAATAATTTCTTTCAAAATTGCTTTCCTGCAGATTTAGCAAGTTCAGTAAGTTATGAGATAAGTTGGAAGTACCTGAAATCAGTTTATCAAGTCATAGTTTAATCCATAGGCAAGAGTCAAACTGCTTATTTTAAGCAGGTGATTTATAAATAGAATCTGGGTACCTGTAGGTTCATTGATCCCAAATTTGAGCTATTAACTCTCCCTAATTACATGTGGATTTGGATCAGAATTTCTGCCTTTTTGACAGAAAATCAACTGTTGACCTTGGCTAGAGCAGACTTGCCACTTGCTGTAGTCAGTATGTTTGGAAATACAAGTGATACCCACTTTACATGATGCATACATTATATTTTCTATAACAAATGCAGGGGAAAAAATTGTTAGTGATTACGGTTAAGTTTATGAAAGTTCTGTGCATCATAATATTCTCAGTGAAGCAGTGATTCAAGCAAGCACAGAGGAACATCTGGAATGCGTCTGGTGCCAGAATTTTCTACTGTGACTTCATCATGTTGCTTCTGTAGGAATGCAGCAGAGTAATAGCTGAGACAAGTTTGTTGAATAAGCTATTAAAATCCCAGATGTGAACATGTGCTTTGCATTTTTATGGATCAAAATAATGCTGTTGTGGGCATAAAATTTCATTTTACAACTCTGTCTTTTCCTGAAATCTCCCTTCAAGTTATTGTAAATGTTTTTGTAGATGGAAGAAGAACCTAAACTCTAGGTTGCTGGTCATACTTGGATGCAGTATTCATTTTGTGAAGAGGGATTTAGAATCTTCAGCCTATAGTAATAAAAATTATTTCCTAAGATGCTAATTACAGTTCTTGGAAAGGCAAGGTTTTAATGTTTCCTCATATTTACCTTAGACTTTTACGTAGTGCTAGGTACTAGAAAGTTTGGGTACAAAGGTACCCTAAGGGCATCTTGGAAATAGTAATAAAAACTATCATTAAGAACTGTGGTAGGAAAATCATATGTAGATATGTAGTGAAATAATGGTGTCTTTTTGGTGTTAAGTTAAAGCATTAGTCTTAGCATCAAGCAAGTGATGATCTGGCCAATTTAAATGACTGTGTGACAAGATAGGTCTAGCTTTCATTCTGTGTTTGCTTTAGGCTTGAAAATCGCCCTGAATGGTCGTATTATTAGAGGAAGGCATTAAGGCCTTAAAAGATAAGTCCCACGTGTGAGAATGTGTGTGTGATGAAGTGTGATGAAGAATTATACAGGCAGGCAATTTTGTCGCGAAGTTGGATTAGGAACTAAGACAGAACTCAAAAAGGAGAATCTGATTCTGTGACAAATTCCTATTTTGATAGCAAAATGTTAGCATATGAGCATAAGTATCAATATAATAAAAGCATATACTAATTAGGAAAAAATTGCTTCTAGGAATTATTTTATGCAGTGATAAAGCTGCTGAACAACATTTGAGTTTTATGTCTTTTAGGTATCTTCAGAAAGATTGCACACATCATTTCAGTGTGTTCAGCAAAATTTATGTTAACTGATAGTTCCTACAATAAATTTGTAACATCATAATAACTCTTGAGAAATTCTATGAAACATTTAAATTAATTTTAAAAACGGGTGGAATCCAGGAATAATTTTCTTCTATGTATCAGTGGTTCTTAAATTGTTTTATGTGCTCGAGACTTTAGTTACTGAGAACCTTCTAGACTTTAAGGTAATTCAAAGCTGTTTTGTGTCACAGAGAGCAGAGAGGCAAAGCCTAAGCTTCAGAAATAACAAGCAGTTGAGTTCATATAATCTGTTCTGATGATTCTAGTGACTGATCCATGCATGTACTACAAGGAAGGATGTAATAGGCCACTCCCTGTCAATACGACTAGGAGAATCCCTCCTGACAACCTAATGATCAGTCTAATCCTGAGCCTGCAAACAGTCATCTAAAATAAAGAAATCTCTCTATTGTGTATGAGCACTGACCCCATGTAGTCCATCCTGCCCAGTGTCTTGTCTCCAGATGTGGGCAGTCTTTGATGCTTCAGAGGGTCTTTGGAGTCAAGGACAAAGTTGAGGACATGTTATCCACATAGAAGTCAGCAGGAGACATGGTGCTGACATTATAGTATCTTGTAAGTATTTTATTTTAGTATTTAAACTATTCTGCTATGTTGTGATCAAATATACCACTTGGGATTTTCTAAAGCATACAAGTGAATTAGAATTCCAACTGCCATAAGTCATCAATAGGATTAGGGTTGGTAATTCCTGCAGGTTCTTTGGAAAAAGTCACACATGCACCAATCATAAGATCCTCATTTAGACTTTTTAGTCATGTACTTTTTGAGCAACCACTGAAGTGGATAAATATGTGCAGAATCAGGGACTTAGACAGTAAATACTTAGAAGCAAGGGACTGATCACTTAATTATTCTGAAAAAAAAAAGCTAGTAATAACAACTTTCTATAAATAACAACAGTTTACAAATATGGTGTGGTGAAGTCTCATAACTAACATGACCACAACAGACTATTCTTGCAATCTTTGTCATCTTAATAATTTAAATCCCAGCAGATGAAATGAAAATTGCACCTTTATGTAAGTTTTACTTGGAAATCGGTGGTTCTTCAGCAGGAATAAAATCTAAAGTAACACAATAGACATCACAATGTAGTATCTTGCTCTAAGAATTATTATTTCTTTAAATATTAATTCAGTTTTAATGGTAATAGCAAATTTGTTAAATTAGTGGTAAATATAAAATTATTGTAAAATATAAATAAAAATATAAAATATTATGCAGTTATTGTTATAGGTGTAAAAGTCTGAGTTTAAGCATGAATCTGTAGCATCATCTTGCTTTAGCAGAAACAATGTCTTAAATGCTTGAAAATTTGTATGCTTTTCCAAAACAATCCCCCTCACTTTTTCTACTTTCAGCATTCTCAGAACACCATGTATGTCTTGGTGGTTTGTTATCATACCTTTTTACTTTTTGTATCAGCATGAATTGCCAAATGTCATACATACAAGATGACTGTAAATCTATTTTTGAAGTTTATGCATGAAAACATATCAGGAATTTGAGATCAGGATTCTGAGATTCTTATATAGGCATTTGAATGAAGTGAGAAGACCTGAAGATGTATTCAGCATCCAGTAGCTTTCATAGGCAGCAAAGAACTCGCGACAGCATTTCTGGAAATATGACTTCTGAGTAAGATATCTTAAAGGAATTTGAACATTTTAGAAAATGTCCAGAGCCAGATTAAGAGCAGTGAGCACTTAAATTTTGTTCTTTCTGTGCCTAAAATATACAGTAACTTTTTGCTTGACTTACAAATTTTATTTTGTTTGTTGACTGTACAGCATTGCCGCCATGGAATTTGCGTGAGCAGAGAAATGGAGACACGTCCTGTAGATGGTGAATGGGGACCATGGGGACCTTATAGCTCATGTTCAAGAACTTGTGGAGGTGGAATCAAGAGCACCACCAGGCTGTGTAATAGACCAGAGTATGTTTTTTTTTATTGTGTTTTACATTTGTGTGTAATGAAGATACTACGACAAAATAGATTGGTTCAAAACAAAATTAAGGTATTGTGGATTGCACAAATTAGTTGGAAGCAGCAATAAAAAAAATGCTTGTTTCAGCCGTGTTTGGAAAGAGAGATAAATCTTTAGAACTTTTAGATTACTTTTGTCTCTCAGCTATATAATTCATACTTATAGATATTACTAAAGACATATTTTGGCAGGGTCTTTTTTTCTAGCTTTACTCTAAATGCTGGGGATTTCTTTAAACATTGAGATACTTTCTTTGGAGTAAAAGCTGCAAAAAGAAATAGATGTATTTCCCTGGTAATCTTTTTAGTGAAACACTTGATTTGCTTTGATTTAAGGCTTTTTCACAAAACCACCACCAGTAACACCCACAAGGAACACATTACAGCAGAGTCATTTACAACTTACCTTTATAACAAGAAACTTCCATTGCCTGAATAATTCAATGTGGGTTTCATTCTCTGTAATAAAAGTCAATGAGAAATTTACCCGTAACTTCTCCAGAAGCAGAACAATAGCTGCAGCCTGGGTAGTTTCAGGGTTTTTCTAGGAAGTCATATCATCTTGATATTATCAGTGGGATAAACGAACCTCAATCAAAGGACCCCAGGTTATTTTATTTTTTTTGATGAGTAAGAGGCGTTAGACTAGATTCCCATTAGATGTGGCTCTGTCAGTCTGTAGTAACTGATAGTATCAATTTGATTTATTCTTTTTTTCCTCCCCAAGAACCTACTAATAATGAATTATTGTATAGCAGAGTTTATAACAGTTAGGAAATGTATTTTAGACTTTACAGTAAATGAGGTGTTTTGCACAATTTTCCCTGTTTTGTTCTTTTGATCCCCAAACTGAAACCGATATTAGGATTATAGAAAAGAGTGTGTCCTCTCCTAACTCTGTCTTCTTTCTTTGTCACTCTGTAAAATAATAATTTTAAATTACTGAAGGAGGTGCTGCTTCTGTAAAAATAGGGCTGTAATCTCAGCTAAATTCATAACAGCATTTAAGTTAATAATGCATTTTCCCATGCAAAATAATTATGACTGTAAGAGAAACAAAAATGTAGTAGACATTAATAAACACCAGTAGCTTGATTACCAGCTACCTCAGCAGGGGTATTTTACACGGATATTTTACTTTCTTCACTTGGGCATAAATGTACCCATGGTGAAACAGAAGATAAGGGGGGCGGGAGGGAAGTCAGTAACAGATAGCAGAATGCTGTGTGATATTTTCCCCTTTAGATCAGTGGCTCAAGCCACTTTCATGGAAAACAGCAATTTTAGAAACTGAATGTGTTTTACATTTACCTATTTTTGTTAGACCAAGAAACGGAGGAAAGTACTGTGTTGGCCGCAGGATGAAATTTCGATCGTGTAATACTGATTCATGTCCAAAAGGCAAAAAAGATTTCCGAGAGCAACAGTGCTCTGAGTTTGATGGCAAACACTTTAATATCAATGGTCTTACGTCTGCTGTTCGGTGGCTTCCAAAATACAGCGGTAGTAAGTAATTATAAATTTTTTCAATTAATGAAATAAAAATGTTACTTTAATTAAAGTTTTAAAACAGACGAGAAACCTGTTGGATTTTCTTTCCAGTTTCTATGAAAGATCGCTGTAAACTTTTTTGCCGAGTTTCTGGAACAACTTCCTACTATCAGCTGAAGGACAGAGTTGCTGATGGTACTCCCTGTGGAGCAGAAACCAATGACCTTTGTGTTCAAGGCTTATGCAGGGTATTTAAACTTATTAATTATTAAAATCAATTTTAACAAATGGTAAAGTAGATATTTAATATTCATCCAAATAACAGTTACTGAAAATATGTAAAGCTAGATGTTTTGAATTTACTTAAGTTGATTTTAATCTCTACCGAATTAAACATCTGGAAACGGAGGCAATTAAGTGAAAAACATATAGTTGAATCTGAAGACGCACAGTCTTTCCTCATTAAAGCCTCATGTGAGAGAGTTAATATTGTCCAAGTGAACAGAGAGAAACTGATCCAAAATTGGCATAAAGGGAGGAAAGAAGCATGCTGTGTGTTTATTGCCATCGTATTTCTGCTATCAAAGGAGTAAAAAAAGTAGAAAGTCGAAGGGTAGATAGATTATGTATTAATTATTTCATTGCAAAATTGGGAGTAACTGATCCTTGAAAGGGATCATTTCAGCATTCTTTGCTTAATAGCAATTATGGAAGTGCCGCAAGATTTTGTTGGGAGAAGGAAGGTGCTATGTTATAACAATTCAAGACATTGTCAAGCCCAGGTTATTTTGCTAGTTGCAGTGAAACTGAATAAATTCAGGATGAGGAGAAAATGTAGCCCTTTTTATAGCTTTGAATCAAGAGGAAAGAGGAAATACCAGTGAATTGTCCTGTTTATCATAATTTTTTTTAAAAAGGAAGTTTACGTAAAAATACATAAACAAAAATTGTGCTTATGCTAGTTTAACCAGCATAGTCTACGTGTATTCCTTTGCTTCTTTTGCAGTAATGACAGACTTTAAAAGAATTGATGACCATGTACATATACATACTGCTTTTAGGATTCCAATCCAAGTCTTTTTAATGTAAATATAGCTTAAAATTTATACACTATGTTGATTTTTTTTTTACACAAAATCTTTACATACTGTTATGTATTCTTATACAGTTCTTGACATATTAAGTGTATTTGGATTGTACATTCTTAATACAACAGCACTATTGTGTTTTGCCCTTACATCACAGCACCCAAAACCATTGGCTTTTCGTGAGTTGCCAAGGAAGACCATATATATATATACACACACACATATATATATACACATACATATATATATACACACATATATATATGTATGTGTATATATATATACACACATATACGGTGAATAAGAAAATTTTGGGGGAGTGGGAAGCTTACGTTGTTTGTTTTCATTGTCTTCCATTGGGCTGAGTGACACAGGGCTATTGTATTTTTTTTTT
>SAYO01010367.1:28318-48263 GCA_004023745.1 Recurvirostra avosetta
GCCAGAACCCAGAGATCATGATGCAAGTACCCTAACTGGAGAGTCTCACTCAGGCAGGGAAATCCGGTGAGCGGGATTACTTCTGTGCCCAAAGATACACTCGCCCTGGCAAGACCCAAAGCATAGGTGCAGTCTGAAACAGGTAAATCCCATGTATTTTTGTGCCTTGGTGACTTGGGGCTGCGAAAGAGAAATGCCACGGCACGGGGCTGCATGGTCTGACGTGCCACCCGAGGCTGCATGGTCTGACATGCCACCCTCAGCTGCATGGCTCCCGTCCGCTGCTCCCTGGCACAACACAGCCATATCTCCAAGCACCAGCTTGGAAAACCACTTCCTCCCCTTGACTCCATCATAGCTGGGACTGCACTGCAAACAGACCCCAGATGAGCCATGGAGTAGCAATAAAAACCTCTGTACTGGAGCTGAGGGGCTTGGAGCAGTCAGGGACAGATTAAACTGTCCCTGTGGCAAGAGGAACCTGGTCCTTGTGGCCCACACCAGCACAGGCTGCTCTGCCATCGCACCTCCTCCAAACCCACTTTCGCCTACTGAGTCAAAAGAGAAGAGAAAAAACCACCAGCCTGGTAAAAATGAAAGGCTGCGTCTGCCACCACCGCTCTCGGCCAGCTGGCATCCGTGGTGCGACAGGGCTCCCTGTGGGTGTCCCCTCTCCCCTCATCTGTGTCCTCCTCTGCACGCTGTCCTGCCTGTTTTCACCTCTGCTCTGCCCACGACTCACCACAGAAACCAAGAAAAAAGAAGACAACAAACAAATCAGGGCTGGACTAGAGAGAAACCAGTTATTCATCTCCTCTGTTTTGTTTCACACCATTTAGTCCTGATGCAATCAGTATTAAGCCAGGTATTTTCCACAGGTATGAAGGACCTTATTGCCAACAGTGTCAAAGCCCTCCCCAGTGGAATAAAAGTGTGTGACAAACCACGTGGCCGACACTTTATTTTCCTGTTGTTCCCCCTGGGAGCTGCCTCCCTCCAGCTTCGGGCAGGCAGCACGGACCAGTCTGCAGTGAGGTTTCCTTAGCAGCAGGGTACGTCTTCCTTGCCTGGTTTCTGTGCCGGCTACACTGCGGGGCTATCTGGGAATAATTAAGCCAAAGGCAAACGCTGCCTGAAAACTGAGACTGTTTCTCCCGTGTGGGACCTGTGCAGCCAGAGAGACCTCAGGGGAGAGGGAAAGTGTCTCAGATACTGAATTAAAGTGCATAAAGCATCAGAGAAGATACTTAGTGCTGGAAATACTGCGCAGCACCAGATTAGTCTTATCCACCTTCTCTGTCTCTTTGCCTTTAAAGAAGCAGAGAAATTACACCACTCTCAGCCCTGCTTTCCTCCAGCTCTCCCCATGGCTCGCTGCAGGTCGGGACGGTGGTTCCCCCTTCACCCCTCAGCCTTGGCCACTCGAAGGCAGGTGAGCATCGCCTCTGCCATGCTGTGGGTGCTATGGGTGCCCTGCTGTCCTTCTCTTTGCTCCCGTTTGCCCACCAAACCATGCTTATTCTCATCCCGCCCCACCAAAACACCTTTCTCCTTTTCTCCTTGGTTATTGTGTTGCCCGTCAAAGTCTCTTTTATAGTGAGGAAAGTGTACAGCAGCAAGCTGACTCCCTGTAATGGATGCCCTCTTGACCCTGAAAATGCCCCAAAGCTGGCAAAATTAAGAAAAAATCAGAAGAATTAAGAAGCAAAAGAAAATCAGAATAAGGGAAAGAAGCATCAACATGGATGAACACCCGACAAGCGAACACGGAGCTTCCTCAGTGGGGCATAAATTGGTGAACTGCCATTTGCGGGGGGAAAAAAAAAAACAAAGAGAGGAAGGGAAAACATTTGAAAAATTCAGAGATTTTAATTGTTTTTTTAAATAGCACTCGTCGTTCTCAGGAGCAGGCGGCGCAGGCTCCTCCACCTCCTGCCGTGGCAGTGGGGCAGGGGGTCATGGTGTGGGGCTGCCCGTGGTTGTGGGGCTGCTCATGGTGGGGGGCTGCCGGCAGCGGGGGCCAGGAAGGCACCGGGCAGGGGACAGGAGTGGCCATGGCACCAGGCGTGGGAGTGTGCCGGGCAGGCCACAAGTGTGCCATTGTCCCGGCCGGAGGCGGGCAGGCCCCCCCTGGGCAGGGCTGCTGGTGGGGGCTCAGGGCTGTGGACAACAGCGGCTCCGGGGAGCGCTGCGCCCCAGGACGCTGCAGCACCGGCACCGGGGAAGGCCTGGTCCCCCCAGCCCAGCCCGGCACCGCCTGCCCCCCGCCCTCACGCCTCTGCTTGCAGCCCACCGCCGCCCGCCATGGAGGAGGACGTCGCCCCTCACCGCAGCCGCCTGCCCGCCCTGGGTGGCCCCAGCCGCATCCCGGGCCCGCCGCCACGGCGGGACGGCCCCCTCGGCAGCCCTGCCGCCCCCACAAAGCGGAGCTGCCTCTCGGTCACCCTGTGCCGGGCTGGCGGGGGTGGCGGGGGGCCCCCCTGGGAGCGGCTGCGGGGTCCGGCCCCCATCACCCCCGTCCCCCCTCGCCCCCGTCCTGCGGCGGCTGAGGGGCCCCATCGACGTGGAGGCCCTGGCGGGGCAGAGGCTGCCCTGGTGGCGAAGATGGGGGTGCCCTGCTCCCCGCCACACTCCGGTGGGTCTTCACTGCTGGGATGGGATGGGATGGGCAGGGGGGAGGGAGGCACCAAGGGGTCCCTCTGTGGTGGCACCATGGGGCTTGGTGTGGGGTAGGGCCTCTGGGAGCGGCGGGGGGACATGGGGGAGGATGGGGGCTTGCTCCCCCAGGAGCGATTTCCCCTTGGCCCACACCGGGAACGCAGGTGGGTGAAGGCAGGTGGGAGGCGAGCCCGTAGCACGGTGAGCCCGGCACCCGGTGGGGAAACGGGTGGTTGCGGGCGCCATGTCAGGAGCTGCTGTGGGCACTAGGATGCCTGTCTGTCTGTCTGCCCATCTGTCCAGAGGTCCTGTTGGACTGCTCAGCCTAGCCCGGGTAACTTTTCAGTGCTGACAGTGATTTCTAAATGTTCCCGTTACCTGCAGCGGGTGCAGTTTCCTTTTTTGCCCTGGGGCACTGCAAAAAGAGGTGCCCAAAGCCCTTGCCCAGTGTGCCAGGCATCCCGCAGGCTGGCCCCCACCCAGGGGGCTGCCACACGTTGGAGGGACACATGGGGACACCCCTGAAAGGATGTCAGAGGGTCAGAGCAGTCCCAGATGTTCGTGCCCCAGCATGGTGTGGCGGGGCCGTGGTGTGTGATGGGGCCGGGGCTCACAACTGTAGGAGAAGGAAATGCAGATGGAGGAAAGGGCATCCCCCTCCAAAGGCACCAGCAGCCAGGGGCATCCACACGGCTCTCCGGGCATGGGCACATCCACTGGACACATCCAGGCGGGCACCGCCAGGCACAGACACCTGCCGGGGCATGCGGGGATGTGATCTGCGCACCCTGGCATGGCCCCACAGATGGGACCCCCCTCTGCTTGCCACACGTGTGCACACACGTGTACGTACAGACACATGCACACATGTATGTCCACACACACAGAGCGAGAACGGTGCTTGCTCTGCCTCTGTACCGTGGGCTGACAGCCAGGAATCGTGGTGCCGGAGGAGAAAAGGTTTCTCACGCCTCCGCAAGCGGAGCTGAAGGGCAAATCGCTTTTGATGAGCCAAAACATTCCCAATTTCCTCTCTCCAGGAAAGCAGAAGGAGGCCTTGCAATCCCCTGAACCCAGTAAATACGTAGGGGGAGAAAGCACTCTTTTTCGGTCCTGCTGGAGCGAAGCCACAAAGGGTTAAATATCCCCCTCCCTAAACAAGCAGAGATGCTGAAACTGCTGTGGAATTGGGAGGGAAAGGGGGAAGAAAAAGCCTGTGCATTGTGGGTGTGCGAGGGGGGCCCCCCTGCGACACAGGGTGCCCATCGGCGGTGGCCCCCCCATCCCCACAGCTGTGCCCACCCAGGAGGGGAGGCTGGCGGGGGCCTGGGATGGAGCCGGGGGAGGGTGCGCGGGGGGGAGATTTTGCGGCGATGTTTAATATTCAGGTCACATGACGATGGCAGCAGGAGCAGCACCAGCATCCCCGCTCTGCTGAAATAGCCACTGGAGAAGGAGGGGAAGGAGAGGGGGGGAGAAGAGGACACAGGGAAGAAAGAGAGAGGTAAAAGCGGAGCTTTGTAGCCCACCACACCGTGTCAGCATCAGGCTAGAAAAGTGGGGGGAAACCCACCCCCTTGGGAGAGGATTCGGAGACAAAGGAATCTTCATGTTCAAAGGTAGGATGCTCTGGGCTTGGCAGGGCTGGGCGATGCCAGAGGGACGCCGCTGGGGCTTTTCGTGCAGGCACCCTCTGCCATGCCCCCCCCCCATCACCCAGCTCTGGCCATGGGGGAGGAATAACGAAGAAGGGCAGCGCGGGGGGGAAATCCGTCCTGGCTTTGTCTTTCCTCTTTTTTTTCCTTTCGGTGGCAGCAGTCTGGCATGAAGGAGAACGAGCAGGGCTGATTGTGGTGCTGATGGGGAGTAGCTGGCGCCAGGGGCTGCTCTGAAAGAAAGAGATAATCCCAGCTGGTCCAGGGCTGGGGAAAGCCCACAAGCTGCTCGGCGACTGGCTTGTCCCTTGCCAGTGACAGGCAGTCACTGTGGGGGCAGCGGGGACATCCTGCGCTGCTCCCTGGGCATCTGCGCAGGAGCCGGCGGGCGGGCAGGGGACAGGCAGCTGTGGTGGCATGGGTACCCGGGTCCAGGGATGCTCAGCATCCTCTCGCCTTGTGACAGCTGTGCCACCCAGGCAGCGAGCCGGGGTGTGGGGTAAGGACTGCACAGCTGGGGAGCGGCACTCAGGGTACGGCTAGGGCTGAGTCAAGTATCTAACCCTGCAGTGTCTGGGCTGGGGACATCATGCCCAGCCCCTTCACCTCCAGCTCCTGCATCTTCAGAGAGGCTTCGGCACACGCTGCCCTAGTTTTCACTGCAGCCCCGGCAGAGCCGGGCTCCTGCCCAAGCCCTCTGCAGAACGCTGAGGGGAAGGAAGGCTGCTGCCGGGAAGGCTGCGGCAGCTCAAAGGGCTGGGATGAGTTTCCCTGCCTCACTCAAAATGCCTGATGATCCTCAGGCCAGGCAAAAAGATCTGGTAAGCAGAATGGCTCTGTTCTGCACCCTGAGGTCAGGCGGTGCACCCAGCATGGCTTGGCCTTTGCCCTGCACAGCTGGGAGAAATGCCCTGGGGTCATCATGGAAATGGAGGGGAAAGGGATTTTTCCAGTGGAGAGATACTTAGTCCAGCACCTCCGCAGATCTGAAACAAGGACCAGGTCCTAACGCTTGCAAGCCCCAGGGAGGCTGTGCTACTGAAGCAGCTGCTTGCTTTCCTTCCTAGGGACCTGGCATCACCCACCGAGGGCCCGGTCCTGCCAGCCACCTTCAGGCTCCGAACCCATCCGTCCTCCCTGTCCCGTGTCTGTGGGGAGTGGGACTGTGGGTCCGGGGCCATGCGGGTGGAAGGGGCTAGGGTGAGACGTGTGTGTGTATCTCTGCCTCCAGCCAGAGTGGGACGGCCTTGTGCTGCACTGGAGGAGAGCTGCAGCGAGGCTGTCCGTATGTTATGTGGGGGTTAAATAGCCTTTCCTTGCTGGAAGCTGTTTTGTGGTGAGCGACTGTTTGCAGCCCTCCCTCCCTCTTGCCACTCAGACAAAGGACGGGAAGGCAGGGGGAGGGGATGCTACTGTATCTGGGTTATTGGGACACAGTAGACATTAGTCCCCACTACCTGAGCCCCTAAGGGACCTGCAGGGCCACCTCTGTCCCCAGCTACCTGGGACCTGGGAACGTCAAAGGCAGGCGGACACAAAGGGTACGCTGCGGTAGCGGTGCCTGCTGCTGGCCACATACGCTGGCCTTCCAGGGAGAGGTTTTGGGGTGAATTGATGGGTGTCAGAAGCAGGAGCTAGCTGACTACTGGGGCCTCTCCGGGCACCCGTTGCCCTTCTGGCCTTGCCTGCCCCAGCCCCAGATGCTGCACCTCTCCCTGCTTCAGAGCCAAGTGGAGCATCTCCTGTGAGCCCGACATTATACCCTGGCAGCCCAGCCCAGGCTGCTTCCCACCGGCAACCAGGCAGCAGAGGTATCACCAGCAACCGCCCTTTTAAATGAGCTTTGCTTTAGGACAGAGAACAAAGCGGCAGGGAAAAGGGTGGCGATGCAAACAGCGGATGTAAGTGGTTAACCTTGGCTAACCCTCTATTCATTGTCAGCTGTCCTGGCCGTAGTGCCCTATCATGTATTCATTACAGATGACAGCTGGAGGGGCTATGGGATGTGCCTAGGATGCATAATGCTGCCCCTTGACCAGTCCGTCAGAGCACTAATGAGGCTTCCTAGCAGCATTAGCATTACTGCATGTAAAACAGAGCCATTCCCAGGAGACCACGTAGACACATTTCATGTCTCAAGGTGCCTCTCATAGCTCTGGCCCGGGTTTTGCACACCCTGACCTCCCCAGCAGGCTGTTCCTCAGTTGGCTCCTTGGATTCCTCTATGGGAGTCAAGAGGTGGGAAATCCTGTGCAGAAAACTGAGCCCTTGGGTACCTCTTTGCAAAATGGGGGCTTCCCTCCTTGAGGCTGTATGGGAAGGCACCCCACACAGAGAGGAAGGCAAGTGACCGAGAGGAGAAAGGGAGGTTGTCTACCCCGAGACCTTGAATGTCCAAAATCAAAATGCCCAGGGTAACAATGCTGATATAAAATCCAGAAAATATTTAAGGAGACTTCTTGAGATCTTTTGTCCTGGTCTCCGGGCTTTTTATAGGTGCTCAGGAACCTGACTCTGAAATATCTGCTCCAGCCACTGCAAGCTCCTGGCTCCAGCAGCAAAGCCTATAAAGGGATGGCCACATATTGTGATGTCCACAGCAGAGTTAACAACATCTGCCAGCTCTGGGCAAAGCATCCCTTGGTGAGACGGAGGGACGAGTTATGAACCTCTTAGTGAGCCTTGAGGTTGGCTGCCAGCAGCTTCCCTCCTTCCTCCTCCCTGTGTAAGAGCAAGGAGTTGAAGGAATATAGGAGAAGGCAACAGTTTCCCTGAGGACAAACTATTGCCCAGACAGCAAAGGGGGCACAGCCCACATGGCCCACGTCCTGCACCCATCCCATGCAGCTGCTCACCTGGGCTTTTTTCCCACCTCAACCTGTTCCCTGTCCACCTCCAGGGTTTATTTGCCTCCATTACTGCAGTAGCCAAGTGCCTCACTGGGGCCACAGCCCCTTGCCCCATGTGCCCTCATCATTCCCTGTCTCATTCTCTCTTCTCCCTGTCTTTGGGGCAGGTGGGACCCCATCAGGGCTGTGTGGGGTGCACACTGGAGAATGCTGCAGCAGGATGAGGGACACGGCACAGCCACACGACTATGTACAGGTGGCACAGGGCAGCCTGGGACAGGGCAAGCGAAGGGCAGGGTACAGGAGAGCTGGCTGGCTTGTCCCTCTGTGCTGTGCCAGAGAGATGGGCTTTCCTGGCTGGCAGCAGCTTTGAGAAAGCTGGAAAAAGACAACAGGAGCCCCAGGGGATGCTTTGTCAGCAGGAAAGGCACAGACTAGCTGTGACGGGTGTAAGAGCGAATTGCAGCTGAGAAGTGCTCGGCTCGGCGGGCTGCCTCCTCCGGCAGCTGCCCGGCAGCATGAGGTACTCCGAATTGCCAGCCTGGCTCAAGCCAATGGTCCGCCTTGTGCTCTGGTCCCCCCAGGGTGCTGCTTGCTGCTTCAAGAGAGGATGATGATAGTTCAGAGTGCCATCGCTCAGTGGGGAAGAGCAGAAGGGGGGGCCATCCTCCAGCAGACCTCTCCCCTGCTGGCAAGGTGGAACGGAGGCGGTAGGAGAACCTTCAGATGTTACCCACATGGGTGGCTGTGCTACCAACCTCTCAAACGGAGGGAAGAACCCTTCTTCCATTTTTAACATAAAAGACTTCCCAAGAGGTGTAAAAGGAGCTGGGTGGAGACACTCTTCTCCCTGCCAAGGGTGGCCCTTCCGCAAGGTCTGCCCTCAGCACATGATAGTGAGATATTAAAGCTTATATAAAATGTAAAATCTTCACTGTGTAGAGCAGCCCTTGTGTCTGCACAGGAGCTTTGATGTGGGAATGGTAGGCAGGGTCACCAGCCAGCCAGGCGGACTGTTGCAGCTTAACCCTGTCCTTGAACAAAATCTCTCTGACCTCTCTCCCAGCCCTGGTCTCTGCCTGGCCTGGCTGAGCTGCCACAGGGAGCCCAGACTGGTGCTATCAGTGTCCCCAGCCCAGTGACCTCTGAGTCATCTTCCTCTCCAAGACGCATGTGTCACCCACCAAATGGTAGTTGCCTGCCTGACCGCTCACGTCCTCCTCTGCAGCCAGCGGGTTCTGCTGAGAGGAGCTAAAAACTCCACCAAAATGATGGAAAGAGATAATTTAGTGTGAGATACTTTAACTGAAGCGGCATCCAAAACAAGCAGAGTGCTTACCAAGCAAAAACACATGCTGTCCCTGTCCTGGAAAAATAACCATCTAATGAGACAAAGCATGGGGGAGTCAAGTAATTAGAGTGGGAGAGGCTTTAGTTTGCAGCTGGTTTGTATATGAAAGGTATTTGATTCCCATCCCCTTAATCTTCCTTTCTAGATTCATCCCTCGTGCCTCCCTTCCCCACCAATTACAGCTTTTAGTCTGTGCCCTGTCCTCTCCCAACCTCCGGCTTCCTCCCAGCGGGTGGGAGCTGCTCACTAATGAGACAAGAGACAGAGATAAATGGACGAGGCCTGCCCCAGCAATGTGTGCCATCACCTAAGAAAGAATCAGGGAGGCCAGAAAGCCTGCAGGGTCTTTCTTTTTGCCTGTTTGTTTTACATGGAAGAAGCGAGGAGGGGGAGGCGAGGAGGGAAAAGTGCAGATGATTAGTTTATTGATCACGATGATTAGTTTCTTGAGCACGACAAAACCCATTGATCTATGGGCAGGAGGCAAGCGCAGAGGTTGTGGCCATGCTTTGCACTTCCACCACTGCCTTCCTCTGAGAAACTCAGCCTGCACAGCATGGCCAGTAACGCAGCTTCCCCCCTGGCAAGGACTGAGCTTGCAAGTCCTCAGAGTAAATCCCAAATTCTCTTTCAATGCTGGGATTTGGCACGGGATAATTTTCGAAGGTCTGCTGCATTGCAAATTTCATACTAAACTTGGCGGGGTAAAACACTGGTGATCCTGGTGAGAACCGGGAGACAAAAATGAGGAGACACACACAGAACTTTGGGCACCTGATTAGGAGCCCAGCCAGCTTCACTGGGTCTGCTCCTGCTGTTTGGAGGTAGCCATTAAAACAAGCATGCTCAACAAACCCCACTTCACCACCTTCTCACCCGGAGCGATACATAGAAGAGTGTGCTGGAAACTCAGGTAGATGTTCCTCTATGAAGAACCTTACTGCTAAAATCTTGCCATTCAGTCATCCTCAGTAGCCCTTGAAATGGATGCTCAAAGTTGCCCTCAGCCCCTGCGATAGGTCAGCAGGGAGGTCCTCATTACGGCTCAATGATGATTTTTCAATCTTTCTCCCCATGCAGGGCCAGTGGAGAGCAAAAACGAAGCAGCCATGTCTGAGCTGGTCCCAGAGACACGACAAAAACCAGTCGTACCGATGAAACCCATGGGCATTAACGCCAACTTGCTGGGCTACATTGGTATTGACACCATCATTGAGCAGATGCGCAAGAAAACCATGAAGACGGGTTTCGACTTCAACATCATGGTTGTAGGTAGGCAGGGAGCAGCTGAGGTACTGGGAACCATGGCCAGGGGCTGTCCCATGAGGCCAGATGGGAGAGTGAGCCCTGCAGGGAGGGCATGAGGGAGCAGACAGCGCTTGCTCTGTGGGAAAAGAGAGCCTGCACGAGGCAAGGAGACATCTACAGCCCCTTCCCCTGCCAGCCTAGCTCCGTATCCGGGGTCTGCTGTCAGATGTCACGAGCTTCCTCTTTATAATCCTCAGGTCAGAGCGGACTGGGAAAGTCAACGTTGGTGAACACCCTCTTCAAATCCCAGGTGAGCCGCAAATCTTCAGGCTGGAACCGGGAGGAGAAGATTCCCAAGACGGTGGAGATCAAAGCCATCGGGCATGGTAAGAGCCAGACTGCTGGGGTGGAGGCAATACTGATGCTTCAGCACAGTCTTGCAGAAGACCCCAGTAGTCTATGCAAACAGCTCTTTGGTATTAGGGAACCCTTTCTCCATGGGACACTAAAGGATAAGTACCAGTTTTAGATGGCCTCAGACCCAGCCAAGGCTTTTCTTAAACAGCAATGCCACTGATGCCACAGCCAAAAGTGGGGTGTAGAAGAAGACTTATAGATATTTCTTCTGCTAAAACATTAGTCTGCATGTGTGGATTAAGCCTTGCTGTAAGTCATTCCCACCTGCAGACACTTAATAATATATACAAATTTCATTGGTGGATCCCATCCCAAGCCTGGTAGAGCACATCTCCTCATGGCAAAGCATCAGCACAGCTTCTTCAGTGGTGCAGAGTAATGAGCATCATCTTAGATTCAGGATGATGTATTGGAGGGGAGGACAAGTTGTGTAAGGTAGGTACTATCTCTGGGCGACAGACTGAGCACAAATCCATTTTCCTGTGGCACAGTGGTATAAGGTGGCTTTGGTGCAGAGGTTACCAAAATTTGGGGTCAGAAATGTAAGCGGGGGTCACAGCTGTTGAGGCATGACCCAGCCTGGCCTGGTCATAGCTGCTGGGCAGTGATGAGGGCAGAGTGCTCTTGTTCCCTTGTATGGCACAGAGACATGTTTCATGATGCAGCAGGTCCCAGGAAGGCGTATCATTGTTTGCAATTTCTTCCCCAGTCATTGAAGAAGGTGGTGTCAAAATGAAGCTGACAGTGATCGACACGCCGGGATTCGGAGACCAGATCAACAACGAGAACTGGTGAGTTTCGCATGGTGAAGGCCTTGTGTCACAGGAAGGGCTGGAGTTAAGATGGTATATGGAGCAACTCTCATCTACTTGGCCTGGAAAGCATCTGGGATCCTATTGTGCTCAAGGGGCCAGTAATGGGGACGTGGAATTGTGAACACCACGGGTGCGTGTGCGTGCTCGGGGGTGTGGACACATTACATAGTGAATGCCTATTTCTGTGCCCAGTTACAGAAACTTTTAAACATCCCTGCTGATGGTGAGATGCTGGTGGTGGATATATTTTATGCCTAAGCCTGCTTTGCTGCTGTCAGAGCTGGGAACACTGTAGGCAGGAACATGAGGAGATTTGTACCTGTCTATTCATCTCTCTCTCCCACCTCAACAGCTGGGAGCCTATTGAGAAATACATCAACGAGCAATATGAAAAATTTTTGAAAGAGGAAGTGAATATTGCAAGGAAGAAACGAATTCCAGACACACGAGTGCACTGCTGCCTCTACTTCATTTCCCCCACAGGCCACTCGTACGTACACAGTCCCTTGTCCTTCCTCAAGTCCTTGGTGCCTTTGTGCCAGATATACACCCTGCACTGTTCCATCTTAGCCACAGACCCAGGGGTCCTGCCTGTGGGGCTGGCTGCTCTTTAGCTTAACTTCGGGTGCTGCAGGGCTTGAAAGGGTCTAGGATAACAAGGGCAGGAGAAACACCACTGTGTTTTTTGGGAGAGGGCAGGATGGATGGGAAGAAGATGACAGCATGGTGGCAGCAAGTGGGGTATGTACAAGGGAGGTTTCATTGATGCCCTGATGCTAGGAGAATCACTAGGGTGAAAGGCAAGGAGGGTAAAGTGACCCCTTCCATGTTGTTCCTTCTTGGGCTGCAGCCTGCGGCCTTTGGACCTGGAGTTCATGAAACATCTCAGCAAGGTAGTGAACATCATCCCGGTTATTGCCAAGGCTGACACCATGACCTTGGAGGAGAAGACCGAATTCAAACAAAGAGTGAGTACCTCCTCTCCTGCATGGGATCCTGCCCTGCCCCAGCTGGGAGGTGGGAGAAATGAGTGGTATCCTTCTTCCTGGGATTGCAGCGCAGTCCCCAAGGTATGCACAGAGTCCAACACCATGTTGGTGGGTAAGTCCTGAAGATGCACCTGGTTTTGGCTCTAAGGGCATCTGTTAGAGGGGGAAGAATACCTGTGACATCTCATGGTACGCTCCATCACAGGAACTGCAGAGCTGGACAAGTAACCAGGGTTGGGGAAGAAAGACTCATCGTTGCTGCCATGTGTCCTCACTTTGCTGCACAATTCCCTGGGGGCAGTCCCTCCAGCCCCTGCCTGCTGGAAAGATGTCCCAGATGCGTTTGCCTGGACATCTCACCTACCTTCCCTTCAGGCTTGTGTTGCTTTGTGCTGCAAAATGTCTCTCTGTCCAGGTGCGCAAAGAGCTAGAAGTAAATGGGATCGAGTTTTACCCCCAGAAAGAATTCGATGAGGACTTGGAGGATAAAACAGAGAACGACAAAATCAGGGTAGGAAAGATTTTATTATGGGATGGGAAGGGAGGATGAGGGCTGGTCACATTTAAGGAGCGTAAAACAGACATGTGTCACTAGAAGGTTTTAAGTGCTTCATGGTCTCTAAAAAGATGCAATAGATTTAAGGGATGGCCGTTCCTCCTTCCCACCTTAATTTGTCCCTGTCATTACTACAGGGTGCTATGAAGGCTATGTTTCACCTCCTCTTGCTGAATGCTCTGTTTGGCCATCGTTAAGGACCAAAGGGGCCTGGTGTGTGACTGATGTCCAGCCTCTGTCCCAAACAACTTCCCCATGAGCCCCCTCATCTGCTGACCAAACTTGACCTGAAAAGTGGTCCAGTTGTTTGCTCCCCCAACCCCTGTGAGGAGGCTTGTCCCATCCTTGCCTCCTCAAAGTGCTAGAAACTGTCTCCTAATTTTCAGCCTGTGTTTGTTCATGGCCAGGTTGTACCCAGGGTTATATCTGTGTTCTTGTGCCAACATTGACTCAAGCAGTTCTCCTACCTAGTGGTCCCCTCCACCACTCAAGGCATTTACAGAGAAGAATATTATCCTTTGCTGACCTTCTGGTTAGTTAAAGAAGACAAGCTCCTTTGGATAAGCTTCCCACTCCTCAGCAGTCCGTGCTCCTAGTCACTTTTTTCTGTGCCAGCTCCAGTTTGATTTTATTTTCTAACACTGGAGCTGTACCCCATGTTCCCCTGTCTCTTCTGAGACCTGAACTGCTAAGCCCGTGGACCACATGTGCTTTTCAAACAATTGCATCACACTGGTGGCTTGCGGTCATCTTGTGACTGACTAGCACGTGGGGTCCTTCCACTCCTTCAGATGCTGCCTGTTCATGAGCTCCAAAGTCATAGCAGAAATTATTGATGTTATTCCCTAAATGCTGCTCTTTGTGCCTCAAACTTGCATCTTCCTGGATAATAACCCAGTCTGCCTTTATACTGACAACACCTCTTGGCCTTGTGATGCTAGTGCATTTAATTATCCCACTCATCATTTTTGTGGCTAGGCCATTAATAAAAATAGATTTGCCTCCGTGGCAGTCCTCAAGAAACTCCAGGAGTCCTGCATTGCAGCCTGACACTTGCCCTTTCAACTCCCCCAGCTGTCACAGCCCCAACAGAATTTCCCACCTTCCCCATCTTAATTAATCATTTCCCATTTGGCCATACGTCACACATTCTGGAAAAGACTAGATGGGTTTTGCTGCTTCTCCAAACTGTTAACGGTTTTGAGGAGGGTACCACATTTTTGTTCCGCACTGCATCATCATTGCCCTAGGTTCGGATAGTCTCACACATAAGAAATAAACTGCTTCTCCAAACTGTTAACGGTTTTGAGGAGGGTACCACATTTTTGTTCCGCACTGCATCATCATTGCCCTAGGTTCGGATAGTCTCACACATAAGAAATAAACTGCTTTTTAATCTCCATTGTTTGGTAACTGCAGTCCCTTCCCAGGCCCAGGGACATCTATAAAGCAGAGTAAATCTACAAACATCTGCATAACCTTATGGATAGCAGGGTCTCCTGTATCCTATGCTCTGGAAACAAATGGTTTCTCCCTGTGCTTACAGATATATGGGTCCCCAACAGCCTCACCTACTGTCCCACTTCTCAGGAAAGCTGCACCTGTGCCCCGTTTCTGGCCTTCCTCAGTACAACCATTTCAGCCATTAATTTCAGCCTTGTTGAATGTTCGTGTGTCTTGTTGGGAAGGATTATTTTGAGTCCTCTCCTTCTTCTGGTGAAAAACTACAAACTTAGTGAGAAACGCTCACTGTAAACTATCCATATGAGCAGCTGTGTGCTGACAGACCCTCTCCTGATTAAGCCAAGGTACTTCCTCTCTGGTACTCCCCCTCTTCAGAAATGTTGAAGATGGGTGCAGAAAAGCTCTGCCCCCTTCTCCAGAGCCCTTGGCACTGCTGCAAGCTACCCACTAAGCTCGGGAGGTGCAAGGACACCTGTAAAGCAAGGGCCCAAAATGCTAGGGGTAGCACTGATGGGTGAAAACATCAGCCAGTGAAATGTTGCTCTGGAGAACCTCTTCCCTTGGAAAGGCCTTGTGTTTGTTGAGCTGAGAGGAGGAAAGGTGGATAGGGAACAGTGATGGTGCTGCTCTCTGGAATGGGTTCAATAGGTCTCTCCACATGTCTCTCCCCAGCAGGAAAGCATGCCCTTCGCAGTAGTGGGCAGCGACAAGGAGTACCAAGTGAACGGCAAAAGAGTCCTGGGCAGGAAAACACCCTGGGGAATCATTGAAGGTAAAAAAACCCTTGCTTCTGGGAGCTGAAAGTGTCTCTGCAGGCCCCAGAAATAGACAAGGGTCCAGGTAACATGTCCTGTGGCTACCTTCCCATCCCTTTTGCGATAAACTTTTTGAAACCAAGCAAGAGAAGAATTCCCAAATAGGTCTGCTGGGAGGGAACTGCCATGGTCAATGCAGTACCACTACTGCCAACTCGGAGAAGCTGGACCCACTCCGAACACCACAGTGTGTGACGCTGAGCTCCTGAGACTGCCTTGATTTTGAAATGAAAGTTCACATGTGACCGCTCAGCACCTGGCAGTGTGTCTGCTCAATGTCAGACAGTGTGGTGTTTGCACAACTCTCTGTCCTCTCTGAAGTATGCAGGCTCTGCTCACCTGCAACATGCCCTACGGCAATGACCTTCCCATGCTCTGTAACCACAAAGGAGTTGTTGAAAAAATCAAACGTAACAATGGCTTGCTTTCTTTTCAGTGGAAAACCTCACTCACTGTGAATTTGCCCTACTTCGAGATTTTGTCATCAGGTAAGGACAGGGTCATGCACCAGTTTGCTCTTGAGCAGGGAGTCTTCCGGAGACCCTCCTAGAGTGAAATAGCTCCTATGGAAAGGAAAATAAACTACATTTTAGGCAGTGAAAGCTTATGCGGGGTAGGGTTGGATTGAGTTAAGGGGTAGATACTCTAGTGACTCTCTTAGTGACATGACCACTATGTCAAGTAAGTGCTAGTTTTCATGTATGACCTGCACACCTGGAGAAAAGCAGGGTACTACCGCCTCTCTTATATCCCATTAAGGATATTAGGCTGCAACAACATCTATTTGTTGCTAACAACAGGTCTGGGCTGGAGTCCATGGGAAAGAGGACACTACCACATCCTAGACCATGTGTCCTACCAGGCTGAGGGATGGGCTGGAAGTGAAAAGCTCCATATTTAATTCAGCTTTCATTGTCCTGTCTCATTTCTACTCTGTTTCATGAAAGTGTCTCAGCGCAAGTGATATCAGCCCTGAATCCTGTAGAAGAGCTGCAGATCCAGGGTCACCTTTGTTCCCTATAAACACAATAAGGTTTTAAAACAACACCAATATAAGAAAATAAGGAAAACACACTTCAAGGCCAGAGCCCTGTGACTCATTCCACCTGTGGGTATGGTGATATTGAGACACTTGGCCAGGTACAATGCTTTGACATCACTCTACCACTCTCTTTTTGTTCTGTGATACCTTCTGCAGCAGACATGCTTTCTGTAAGTCTTCCAGTAAGACCATCCTAACCAAGTGATCATCACAAAGCACATAGAAATCCAAGCCTACAGGCTTGGAGGCCATGGAGGTTGGGACAACACTCACAGCAGTGTTCTGCAGGTTGTGGTCTGCGGTGGACCTGATACAGCCTCCTGGTGCTTCCTTGTCTCACTGGTGCTTCCTTGTCTCACCAGTGCTTCAGATGAGATAAGCCCACGTCTGCTCTGACACACCAGGATGGCCAGTAGCTGTCCTACTAGCACAGGTGTGAGAGGGGCAGGACGCTGGCAAGCACAGCCAGGGATTTCAGCCCATATCCTGCATCTTGCGTATGTGTTCTTGAATGCTGATGCTCCAGCTCTCAGTGTGTATGATGGCACCCACACCATCCGTGCAGAAAGAGGGGTATGCTCATTAGCCAGACTGACTGAAGAAATCTTCCATTTATGTCAGGCAATAAAAATGATCATCAGAAGATTAACACTGACTGTGCTGATACTGGTTATTGTATCTTCTTTCCAACCCCATCTTCACTTTGCCCTCTGCAGGACTCACCTTCAGGACCTAAAAGAAGTGACCCACAACATCCACTATGAGACCTACAGGGCCAAGAGGCTGAATGACAATGGAGGGCTGCCCCCCATGACTGTTGAGACAGAGGAAAACCATGAAAGTAACCTGTGAATGCCACATCCCACCCCAACCCCCGCTGTGACCCAATGTCTCTGGATGCTACAACCCACCCCTACTACCCTTGACTCTACCATGGGCCTGTCTCTGAAGCGTGTGGTCCATCCTCTGTGTGCATGAGAGGACGCGAGTGTGTGTGCATGTGTGTGTGTGCCTACCTGTGTGCGTGAGAGGATGCGGGCGTGAGTGTGTGCGTGTGTGCGTGTGCCTACCTATGTGCCGGAGAGGGACCAAAGGCATCTCCCCCATCCTTCCCAGAGCGTTCTCATTCTCAGTTTGTTTTTTGCACAGCGGACTGTCCGTCATCTTCCTTTCTCTCATTTCTGTGTCATCTGTGTGTCTTGCCTGGGGGAAATAGGGATGGGGGAAAGGATTTCTGGGGGCAGGAGGGCTTTGGAGGTGGGAGGTGTGGGACACGCTGTGGTTCTGTTTTTATCACTTGGAGATATGCCAAGGAGAGACTCCAAAAGAGATGGTGGAGTCAGTGCATGCAGTGTCTTCAAGTGATGGCAGCAGAGCTTTCTCTTGGGTCCTTGGTAGGTGGGAAGGCAGCTGGTTGGTCTGAGGGCATGGTGGCCCAGCATTTTATCCCCGTTTCTTGCTGCGGCTTGCCAAGGGGAAATAGCAGCTTGCAAGTGGACAGATGGAAGAAGTGACAGACTGACATGTTTTGCAGTTCAGGGGAAGTGACCGGTGGGAGGAGACAGAATTAGTCTTGGGCTGTAGCATCTATTTGAGAAGCATCAAAATACTTGGGGAAAATAGCCATATTTTCCAAAAGAAGCAAAACCCAGAGGAAAAGAACATGTTCCTGCTGTAGACGGTGCATTTGCCCTGCCCAGCGCTAAGGTCAAAAGCCATGCTTGTGTTGCAGGCTTTTGATCCTGTGCAAATCAGACCAAGCTCTCCTGACCCCCATTGCAGTGGTCTCTCTCTACCAGCACTGAGCAGGTCCTGGCCAAACTTTTCCTCCACAACACGGCCCCTCTGCTGTGGGAGCACAGGGAAGACAGTGCCACAGGGGGTCCCTGCCGGGGGTTCCTTCAGGGACAGCTCTGCTCAGCACAGGGCCTTCAGGATCTTGGAGGAGTGTAGAAAGCCATGGATTGAGAAGCATTGGGCTGGGTGTCTCTTTGGGTCTCCACTGGTAGTGGGAACACAAGAGATACCTCCTCCTCACTGAAATGGCTGCATTTGCTACTCCAGCAGCCTCAGCCTGTGCTGCTCCTTCGCCCTCCTACTGCCTTGCCAGCTTCCATGTCCTCCTTTCCTGTGCTTTTGTCCTCATTCCCTTTTAGCCCTCCATAGCTTGCTTCCTTCCTTTCTTTCCCTATCTCACTTTCTCTGATCTCAACCCTTTCTGTCTCTCCTTGTCTCTCCGAGTACTTGAATCTTCCTCTTCTCCAGGCTGTTCCCTCCCTCTCCCTGTCCCAGCTCTCACACCTCCTCCTTATCAATGTGCTTTTGTGTCGGGTTGAGAAGCTGTCAGTTTATCTTCCCCTGGAGGGTACGGTGTGGGAAGGTAAAGACCCAGGAGCAGAAAGAGGCACAGCTTTACTGAAGACGATACACTCGTGTCTAGCCAGTGTCAGCTCTTTTCTGGATATCACTCAGCCGGGCGGAAAGTGTCAGGGCTGGCGGGGCGGAAGGGAGGAGGGGAGAAAATCACAGATGTCCCGAGTTTGGCAGTCTCTGCCTGTCGTCTAACATGACACATGGCTGGCAGGGGTTGTCACCTCCGGAAAAATAGCTGGTTGCGCTTAAAATGCACGTGCAGAACGCCATGGCATGGGATGGCAGCGCTGCAAGTAAGAGGAAGTGTGGTGGGTTTGGGATGGGGGGTTGGAAAGGCTGGCGCGGGAGGGAGGAAGAGGTCCCAGCATGGGGGGGTGCAGGGAATGACTAGCATCCTACTAGCAAGGGATGACTCAAGCCAGGACTGAGGTTTGTTGACAGAGCTGTACGGGGGCCAGGGCTGGGGAGAGGGTGCTCCAAGCCTTAGCAAAACCACCTAAGAGCATATGTCCATCTTGTGGCTTTCTCTGGTGCTGTCACTGTAAAGCAAAGGTATCTTCACTCTCGCTCCCCCCTGTCCACACAAATCAGCCATTCTCAGCATCGCTAGGACGTGAGGGCCATACTGGCCCTTCACAGTCCTTTCACCACCCACGTTCATGGCTCCCGGTGTTGCTGTATGCAGCGAGTGCATACAGCCTTGCACCCACCTTTCCACCTGCACCAGGCCTCCTTGGCCCCGCAGAGAACAAAAGCCTTGTCACCGGTGCCACAGGCCCTGCAGAAACCATCCCGTTATGCTGCTACCCATCCCGCCACCCACACTGGCCATCCACAGCCCAACATGGGGTCAAAGCCTCCTCCCAGCTTGTCTCCACCAGCCGGCAAGGTGTGGAGCTGTCTCCAGCATCATCAGCTGCCAGAAGCATCTTCTCAGCCTACTCTGCTGTGGCTGCTCCTGCCTAGCCTCTACATGACGTTTGAAACCCAGTGCAATAGGAAAGACTCCCCCAGGGCTCCTCTTCTTCACTGCACTGAAGCATGATGCCACACTCCGTCGTCTTTAGCAGGGACGTGCGGAGGTGTTCCCTGCATTTGCTTTCTCACACAGCTCTCCGGCGGCCATGCGACCGCTCTAGTGGAACTCTCTTGCCACCGGGCTGCATCACCCCGGGCAGCAGTATGGTCATTTCTATGACTTCTGAGCCCAAGCAAGGGTTATGGCAGAGAGACAACGCTGTCCTCCTTAATGAAAGCAAAGCAGATCCCATGCAACAGAAATTTTCCTTTGCCTGTAACATGGACTACAAGGACAAGACCACGTGCTTCGCCCTATATGTTTAGGAATTTTTGTTTCTTTGTAATGAGGTGGTTTTTAAGCTCTGCTCTGTAATTTCCTGTCAGATCATGGACTACATCTAAAGGATCCATAAAAAGCTAGCTGAGAAAAGCAAGCTCAGGTATTCCACACTGCCACCCGCTCATGCAAATATCCTACCGGTGTCTGCATATCTACCAGAAAGTCTACAAATGGCAAATATCAAAAATTTCCCACGCTGCGCAACAGCAAGAGATACTGTTGGGGCAAAGTCTCTGCTGATGGATAAGCTGGGAAAAGCCTGAACGGATCCTCATTCTCGTGTGCCACCAGCTGATTATGGAATCACGGAATTTTCAGAGTTGGAAGGGACCTCTAGAGATCATCTAGTCCAA